>JAUBNU010508802.1:0-11353 GCA_032353855.1 Desmognathus kanawha | reverse complement strand
AGGAAGTTGGGATCAGACCAGTCCCCAGGCATGGGAAACATGCCTGGGCTGTCCCAACTTCCTGTTTGGGGAGGATATAAGGGGGAGGTTACAGGGCTCTGTAACCTCCCCTCAGTCTGCAATCAACAAACAGGTATGTGTGTGTTTGCAACGTTAGCTCTGAGAAGCTCCAGCACTGCCTTATTGGGCCTTATCCACAAAAGTGTTACCAATGCTGCAAGCAAGCCCTGAGCAAACAAACCCTCCATTGTTTGCTTGTAGAGGCAGCGCTAGCGCTGGGGAGCTCCAGCACTGCCTTATTGTGCCCCCCCCCTCCTAGGCGGTAGGGGGCAACAAAGCCCCCTACTGGTCCTGAGTGTGAAGGGCACCGTAACACATTCCCTATGACAAAACAAAAAACTTTACACATTAGTTTTAGTTTTCTGCTTTATCAATGCAGGCACAAAGTAAAAACTATTAGTATAGGGCAGTGGTTCTCAAACTGCAGGCATGACCCTTTTTTGGGTCACAGGCTGAGAGCCAGGAAAATTGCAGGAGGTCATGCAGGGTTGGTAAACGTTAAAAGTATTTGTTTTATATGCCAATAAATGGATGTGAAATTAAAAAATAAAATTTGTTGTGGTCTCAAATGTAAGTCGCTCAGTGGGGTCCCAATTGAATTATCTGTAAGTCAAAAGGGTCCCGACAGAGATATTTGTTGCTTAGTAGGTCCCAGTATGAAAATGTTTGAGAACCACTGGTATAGGTCTTGAACTTAATTAATTATTTATTTATTTATTTTGCTTTAACAATACAATGTAAAACTGTTCTTTCGTTGATCTTCATTTTTTGTTTTGTTTTCTGCTTTTGCAATGCAGTTGCCAACCACAAACTATATATCTGCACTCAGAAAACTAATGACATTCCCAGTGCTTGTTTCCATCACTGCCATTCCAGCCAAGGTACAGCCTTTGTCCTGAAGGCAAGTGTGATTAAATTGGAAACTAGTGACGGGGCTTGTTTACCATTAGTCCTTTTTATTAAACGTATACAATGCAACACACGTTTGGAAGCTTTGTATATGATTTGTACTCTTGATACCACTGGTGGATGCCAACTATATCTTTCCAAAGTTTATGCTCTGTTTGTTTAGACAGTATGTAGAGAAAGGTCCACAAATGTTAACAGACTTGCAGAAATTTGACTTCTTAAATGAGTTTCAACACCCTCCTGTTCATTCAAAGTAACAGCCTGCCACATGGAGCCACACTGCTGTAGCAGCACAATGCCTGACACCAAGTGCTCAGCTAACTAAAATGTCAAGCTCGGTGCCATCACAAAATGCTGCACTATGTCCATGCAGCAACATTTGGATTTATTTATGGTGAGCAATGATTGCATATGAGTTGGTGGTAATACATCGGGGGATGCAGTCATAGCTGAAATTCAAGGTAAGGCACATCTTGAGAACATACATACCCAAGAGTATTAAACAGTAAATTTAACCGGAGCACTGTCAAACACATTTGTTTTGATATTACTCTATTAGTGTTTAGTTAACCTCTAATAGATATCTATGGGAATCCATAATTTTTCACATCCAGTTCATGCATGTAAGTATATTCTTCTCTTCATTAGAAAAACCCTCGAAAGGTTCTCAATATATATAGCCGTAAAAGTATGAGTGTGTGTGAGTACACATTGTAAGCGTCTGTAGGTATATTTGTATGCAACTAAATTTCTGCATATTGCTAACCTTTGCATATATGTTGGCCAACTGTATATGATGTACTGCAATATGTGATGTGTGTGGTGTTTGGTATAGGTGTTGTAATGACGGGATTGATTGGTGAATGTGATGTGATGACCGTACCTTGGGCAAAGGATAGCCTTAAACTGTGCATTTGCTGGTTGAACCATACGTCTACCATTGCTCTATATAGGACTTATGATGGCATTGCCATGGTCATATTGTGTCTTTTAGCAACATGTTTGTTCCTGGACATATGATGACAGTACTGTATTGTGTGACAATAATGGCACTACCCTGATCTGATAATAGCTGAGATTTGACCAACGGCAGGCTCTACCATGGCCAAATGAATTCAGATGTGTTGGGACATGAGTCATTCAGTTTAAGTGTGTTGAGCGCTTTGTGGAATAATCATATGGAGTGGGTAAGTATGAGTGAAATGAACACTCAGTCTTAGTCTTTGTCTGTATGGGGTGAAGGGAATCTGCCACTGTTACTTTTACCACTGCAGCTTCTTCATTTGATCTGCGCTCTAAATCACAAGTACATTCATGTGCTGCTTTGAGCGTCCTTTCCTTCGGCTCTATTTTTTTGTGAATCTAGGGTCCGCAAATGGATGCACTCTCATGCAGGGACATCTAAAATGGACTTAGAGATGCCCTGTATGGATGCGAATTCCACAGCGATGCGCATTTGTTTGGGAATTGGCCCAATAGCCTTCAACAGCTACGATGATACAAGCAGTATTGATTGCAGCATGATGGTGGACTGGACTGATTTGTGATAAGGTATCTAGGCATATTATGTAACTAGCATCGGTGGCGTTGATCTTCTAGATCATGAGCGCCTCCTGGCGACGCTATCAAAAACTGGTGAATGCTCATAGAACTCAGTGCAATGGATTCTCTCTTTTCTGAATAACAGGAGATGCACTGTGCACTGGGGTGATGCCGCACCAGAACCGGCCCCTTTATACTGTGGAGTTCCCCAGGGAACGTGCCTGTCATGGCACTCTTTAATGTCTACATTAATCCACTTTGTGACCTGCTTACACAAATGGGAGTGCAGTTTACGAACTACGCCGAGAACCAGTTGTTGCTGGAACTGAACGGCAACTACCCGCTGACTCTGACAGACTATCCTCCATATATAAGTCCATCAAACACTGGATGTCCTTGCACTGGATGTGTCTAACTAGTTCCAAAATGGAGCTTATGATTGTTGGATCTACACAGGCCAGAGTAAAACTCGAGTCTTGGTACTCCAGGTTTGCCAACGAAGGCTGCGATATCCCTGTATCAAATAAAGTAAAAACATTTGGGATCTAGCTGGAATCTTCCCTCGCAGGCAGTGCCCTGTTGGCCCAGGGTTTGGACGCTATACAAGCCAAATAAATAAATAAATAGATGCTCATACTAACAACATTGTTAGGAACTCGCAACATCACCTACGGCTCCTAAGACAGGTCAAACCTTTTGTCTCTGACAAAAATTGTGAAACTTTGGCCCGGGCGACCATCCTGCCCAGGGGTGATTATTGTAACACCCTCCTGGCCGGAGTTAGTAAGTTGAACATCCATAGACTCCAAGTTGTTCAGAACGAAGCGATACGCATCGTGAAGAACATTCTTCAGAGATCACACATCTCTAAATTTAGAAGAGAGCTCCATTGGCTGCCTAAGGCAGCCAGAATTGAGTTTAACTTGCTTACCCTTATGCATAAGTGTCTTTATGACATGGCCCCTCTCTCTCTCTCTCAAAGAGGCCCTTCTTAAATGTGAGCCTAGGAGAGCAATGTGTTCTAGTAACACGGGCCTCCTCTTTTGCCCCAGAGTCAAACGTGGGAACAGAAATCGCCGGTCCTTTTCTGTTCGGGCTGCTAATGCCTGTAACTCTTTACCCACGGACCTACGCCAAGAAAAAAACTTTCTTCCCTTCCGTAAATCCCTCAAAACTCGCCTCTTTGAGCAACTGACTGACCCTTGCTGTCTCTCCTGCTTGCTGTCTTGCGGTGTCCCATCTTTTGTGCTGTGTCTTGTGTGTTTTTGTGCACCCTGATGCCTGTGGGCTTCAGTGCAGAATAAAGCAATAAATGCATAAATAAAATACCATAGTCCTGCCAGTGGATCATCTACAAAATTGAATGGTATCTTCTATGCTGCATCTGGATCATTTGAAGTTAGAGTGATATTGCTTTAGTGGATTCTTGGTGTTCATTAACATTTAGGTGGGTGGTTACAGCTCTTAGCATGGAGTTTAGTAGCAAGTGACAGTTACAGAGATTACCAGAATCAAGTGCATTCGCCTTGAGGAAGTTGAGCATTTTAACTGCCTTCAGTATGCGGGCTGTATTTCCAGAGTGAGAGGTGCATTGACTTGCCTTTTCCACGATATGAGACTTGGCGGTTGTCTGTTTTATTTATTTAAGTTAGAGGTCTGGTAGCAGTCCAGGTGCCGTCCTCATGTTTTGGCATGTTTTTTCCTTTTTGGTCAATGAAAAAGTGATTTGTTTTATTTTACATTGATAAGGAATGTTTTATTTTACTGTCATTTAAAGAAACAATGGTTGTTACAGGTGTGTAATAAACCGCTTGGCTTGTTTTAAATGTTCCTTCTGGTTATAGAGTTTTTGTAGAAGTTAAGACTGGCAGTAAGCATGGTCTACTGTGAACGTGATTTGCTTGAGGTGAGCATCTTTCTTTTGCGAATTTTTTTTTTTTTGGAGTGTATCAGGCAACTCAGGGTTGTTATTAAATTGTCTTAACTTATTTTGTGCATGTTTGTGAATGTTGTGCATATGGGTGGTCTAGATTGCAACAAGACAAATGTTAATATCTTTGTTAGTATTACACTGGTTGATAGTGAGGGTGATGAGTTCATTAACTGTTTGGATCCATGTGAAAGTTTTGAATGATCAGCAGATTTGTTTTGTGTATTTTTGTTTAGGTTTGGTACCTGGGTGTGGCTTGGTGAGTGATGAGTGTGATGATAAAGAGAGCTAACCAGTGGACTAATGTGTTGGAATGGATGTACAGCATGAATGGAATGAGGTCCCAACCTGCTTCATTTGTTGTGGGTTTATTTGGTATTATGTTGGGTTAAGTCTAAGGTATCCAGTAGCCGTAGCTCAAAGTTGAGCTTGCAGATGATATTGTTAATTTGTGTTGGGGGCACGTTCGGTGAAGATTTTGAGAAAAACTTGTTTTGTTTAATGTTAGAAAGTAATGATTTTAATAGGGGATAGTTGAAAGTAGGATAGGTTTTAGGGTCACTGATACATTACCTTAATGAACCTTCTACACTTGTGTTGTGCAATTGATACCGCTGTTGGATACTGTACGTGGGGATGAGGATAATGAGAATGCTTGGAGGTGAATACCAAACAAGGTTTTGTGATGACCAGGATATTGAGGTTACAGGTGGCAAAATCTGCTGCATCTGATTGTCAGTTAGCGGCGTTATATGAACAACACATTTAGTGTAATGGTATGTACAATTGTAATGTGGGCTGTGTCGAGTGGGATATGTACAGGTTTTTTTGTAATTCTCTGCATGGAGATTTTTTTTGCGCAGGGTTTGGTCTTTGCTGGTATTGTAAACAGTGTGGCTGATTTGAAGCACACGGTGGTGAGAGAAATTTGAAGGTGGTGGGTAGCCCTCTGGAATATAAGGTCCAAACAGCAGTCCTTCCATATTTTGTTCTGTTCAATAAGCAACATCTCATTTTCTGCTACATATCTATTTCTGCTCTTAGCAATTCTTCTGTCTGCCGAGCCCTTTATTCTTCCCCTGTCTTTCTTCCATCAAGGTGTCCTGACCTTAATTTTGCCCTACCTTTCTTTCACTCTAGAGCTCTGATATCATTGCACCTCTCGCACTCTAGTTTCACTTGACCTAATTACATCAGCCACCTGCTAAGGCTAAAACTAAACGGGTAAAAATCACAACAGGCACACATTCGGCCAATTGGGATCTCCACTAGTTTAGCTTTACATTTAGCAGGTGATCTGAGTGGGTCAGCGTGATCCAACCATAATGAAGACATATTGGTGGTGGATGTCAGGGTAATAAGGTCATCAATCAACTATGAATGGTAAAAATAGTTTCAATGTGTTGGATCTGAGCTGTCAAGATGGTGTAAATTACCCAGTGAAGTATTTTATCAAAAGAAAAAAACAAAACTTCTGACTCTACTTAAATGTTCTTAAATTAAACAAATCAGATCACAGGAAAAGGGTAGGGAACTTAATCACATTGTTCATCATTTCATAGGTCAGTAATTTGATTTTCTTTATAGTTCTTTAACTATTTTATATTCTACCATTTATTAGTATGTATTTTCAAAGAAAAAGCTACAAAATGATTATTTGGGAGTTTGTCAGCATTTTAAGGAGGGCACTCCGATAATAAGGTAGCCCTTCACATCAGAGGTCTCAAACCCTCCCTCTGTAAAGGTGACATTCGCCTGGTACCTCTCAAAGGCTCTGACACACTCCTCCCTCTCATAACCAACTTTATTAATGCCTCCTTTTCCTTCTGCTCGGCCCCACCAACATCAAGGAGGTCTGGGCTACTCTGCTGCTCAAGAAACCTTCGCTTGAGCTCTCCATTCCCACCAATTACAGAACCCTTACCACTGTCCCTTTCTTTCTTAAAATCCATGATCGCACTGCCTACCTCCAGATCCAAAGCTTCCTGGAGCAACACTGCATCGTAGGCACCTGGCAATCGGGCTTCTGCCCTGGCCATGGCACCCAAACTGCCCTGCTTGATTTAAAAATCCAATTCGATATTATCAGAGATTCCTGCAACCTAACTGTTCTTCTCCTCGATCTCTCTGCCAATTTCGACCTTGTAGACCACATATACTTTGCCTGAACCTCGTGGATCACCTCATTCCTCGCCAGCAGAACATCCAAGTATTTATCAGCTCTCTTGCCGCTCAACCAATGCACAGCACCTGCAGTGTTCCTCAAGGTTCATATGTATCACCAACTCTGTACAACAGGTACACAAAATCTCTCTTCGAGTGAGATGACTTGGGTGTCTCTTATACCAATTTCACAGATGGCACCCAGGTCCTCCTTCCTATCATTGGCAGTCATGTCGAGGACACCAAAACCATAAACAAAATCTAAGAGGTCATTCAGGCGAGATCACCACCTATATCTGAATGATGACAAAACTGAAATCCTCATAATACGCCGCCCGTTTAAATAAATTAGGACCAGAGTTTGTTTCGTTCAGCATCAATAACAACTACACCTCTTTTCTGAAGCCGTTAAAATACTCGGCGTCTACTTAGACACTGAGATAAATGTGTCCCACTGGGTAAACACAATCTCTTCCTCCTCCTACGCGATCAAGTCCGTTAGTTCCATTAGACCATTCCTCTTTAAAGGCAATTGCATCACTACCGCTCGCGCAGTTGTCGACTCTAAGCTTGACTACCTGCAACATCCTCTTGACCAGCATTTCTTCCGAAAACCTGTCCAAGCTACAAATTGTCCAAAAAAGGGTAGTCCGAGCAGCATTAGGTCTCATATGAAATGATGACATCACTGAACCTATAGGGGAGGCCATCATTGGCTCTCTGCAGGGCCTGACTGGCGCCCCAAACCAACCCTGGAAAGAAAATTAGACCAGCCCCTCATTTTGGAAAGCAGGCACACACACACAGTGATTGAGCACTTGTGAAAACATGTTTGCACCACTACGCCCCCACAAAGATTGCTGTATTGCAAAACCTTTGTTCAGAGTTTGCAGCTTGTTTTACCATGCTTTAAACAGAACAGGCTCAGTGCACTAACTTATTCTCCACGTGCTTCCCTTAAAAATGTGTTCCTTAAGAAGCCCTAAATGATGGCATTTGCTTCTGTTATTGCTAAAAATAAAGAAACTGAAGCAACACCCAATGGTTTGTTGGGTGGTGCATTGGGCAAAAACCCAGCACTTTCATCCCAATGGCCCCAAGTTCAAATCTTGGCCCCGGTAATATTAAACAAATGTGTTCTATGGATGAAAAAAAATATATAAATCAAAATGCTGTGGACGACCGGTGACAGTGTGTCTCCATGGATTCTCTTGGGGGCAAATCAGCCCCCAGGGGAATCCCCAGCGCCAGCCTACCGGAAAATCCCCACCTTATCCAGGTGTGCCAGTCCACACCTGGCTCCCTGTACAGGCATGGATTGAATTAAAAACTCTAATCCTAACACACCACTGCCTTAACAACACAGCCCCCACCTGTATCACTGCAACAAGAAAAGTTCCATCCTCAGTTTAAGATCTCACAAAAATCACACTCTCACTATACCAAGGTACAAACTAATATGAGCCGGCAGTGCTAGTTTCATTGCAACTGTGCCCTTCCTCTGGAACTCTCTACCCATCACAACCAATACTAATGCAACTTAAGTTATTATCATTCACGGTTTTGCTTTTACTACACTTACCTCTATACTGTAACAGCGCCACAATACCCTAGGGCCTGGGCACTAACAAATGCAATTAATAAATTAATAAAATAAACTAAGATAAATGTTGATCTCACTTGAACTTTCTGTTGAATTCCAAAATGCATAGGTGTGTTCTTACATTACAACAGGAAATTATGATTTTTCACTTTTAAGGGGAAAGCTCACAATCTATCAATGACAGCCTGGTATGGAATATTGGAACTACTGGGCAAGTACTTTTCCTACATTGGCATTATTTTTTGTCCTGCACTGTGGCTTCAAAATCCAACAAATTGGCTTTCAGAATCACAAGGCTGTTTTCGGAAAGCAGCATTGTTTCTATTAAGTGTTTATAATGTTCATAGAGATGACAAATCTAGAAAGAACTCAGACTTGCAATACATTTGTTACCTCATAATCGAGTTTTAAGTTAAAACATTGTTAGTTGAAATGTTTGTTGCTTGGTTTTTTGCCACTCACTGCTGTCATTACAACATCACTTTTAGTTGTTGAACGTCTATCCACACAATTGGACACTCACAACAGGTCTTGTAAGTCTGTGACATGGGTGTGAGTTTGAAGACTCTCAGGGCCTGTATTTATTCACAGGGTTTTGTGTCCATACCTTTAAAGAGGTGTGTGTGAGTGTGTGTCATCACTTTTAGCATATTGGTATTTTATAGTAACCTGTCACTTGAAATAGATTAATTGAATTCATTCTCTTATGCCAAGATATAATGTGTGTTCTCTCCTTATCTGCTAATTACAGCTTACGTTGGCCTACAGTTTTGGTCAACATTTGCCTCCATATGCTTGTAACTTGGCCTCAGAATTCAGAGGCAGTGTTTAAAATTGCTAATCATCAAATGTACACAGCTGAAAGGTAAGTGGACATCCATTTGACCCCCAACCTTAAAGAGCATGTAACATTTGCAAGATTATTTAACTGAATGTTTATAACATGAAAATGTCATTGTTTGTTTTTTCAATTACCTTAAATTTGATCACAATGGGGTATTAGCAGCAATAGTGGAATTTTGCAGCTGAAATGGTGCAGCAGCTGGTAACTTTTTGTTAGTGTAACTGCAGCTGAAATAAAAAAAATACACACGTACTGCAAATGCAGTACGCCTGTAATTTTCAACTCTTAAAAGAGTTAATGTTAAAATACTGATAGATAAGGCGATTTTCTGAATAAATTAAGTCTTTCAACTAGTTGAAGGAATTGTTACATTTGAAAAGCCAAGTATATATTTATTTTGAGGCTTGCCATGAAATGAAACGATTATAGGATTTAGATCAATCTTTTATTTTAAATAAAATGATATTGTTGTTTCTTCTAACTGTTATAACTGTATGAATTGTTAATTGGTATATTTACAATATATGAAAGTAATGGCAACAATGCATGTACTTTCCATACAAATTTTGGGTGATTATAATTTGTATTCTATTGACATTGGTTTTAATGACTTAACAAATGCTTTCTTTCTGCCGTATTAACCTACATTTATGTTAAAAATAATTTGCTGGGAATTTTATGGGATTTCTGAAGGATTGATATTTTTGACATTTCTTTTGGATTGTTTTCAACTCCTAAAATAATTAGGAGTGCTAATTTGCATATTTCGGATACATGAAGTCAAAAGTAAGAGAATTTCAATCCATGTGTATTTTTAGGAGATTTTCTGAGGATTATCGTTTTTGCCATTGTTTATGGATTGATTTAAACTCCTAAAATAAGGAGGATTGCTAATTAGCATATTTCGGGTGCATGAAGCCAAAAGTAAGAGTAATTCAATCATTCAACTACAGATAGGCTACATCACATTTAAAGGTGATTTAAAGACCATTTCAATGTTGGTAAAAATACAGTAGTAATCTACTTTCAATCCAGATATTTTTGGTTGGGGGGGCCCCATCTCTGGGCCCACTCTGCAACAGGGCCCTTCCAGCATTTTCTTGTACAAAGTGGCCTCTGGGCACTGCTTAGGGGATCCCCCTAAGCAGTACCCACAGGTTACATTGTAAAAAAAAATGATGTGCACTGCAGCAGCTCAGCAGCTCGCAGTATTTCGTAACGAAACAGACACATCCTGTCATAAAATCCTACACACACTCTGCAAGACTGAGCATGCTCACGCATGCTCAGTTTGTAGATGTAGGATTTTATGACAGATAGGAAATTCTGATACTACACCGGCCGCTATGGCCAAGTATCTTGGTATCGCAATTTCCGACCATGCTCCCCTATGGCTTTGCCTCTCCCTTGGCGATACTCCTACTCCTCAAATTAGACGATGGCGTTTTGATAACTCCCTGCTTGAAGACCCAGCTTATGTAGAACAAAGAAGCAACTCTATATTGGAAGTTTACCAAGTGTAACCTGGGTTCTGCCCCTGTCGGTGCTGTGTGGGATGCTCTAAAGGCGGCTATCCGGGGCTGGACCATTTCTTATACTGCAGTATCTGCTCGCTCTCGTAAACACGAATACGTGACCCTTTGTATAAATTTAACTTCCGCAGAGAGCATGCATATGGCCCAACCAAACTTATCCTTAAATGATTTAATAACAGCGCGAGCTAATCTCTGTGCTTTCCATGAGCAGGAAGCACGGCGTACAGCTGTCAAATCTAAGGTAACTATATTGACTCAAGGAGATTCTACAGGGAAAATATTGTCATGGCAGTTGAGGGATAGGGCTGCAGCTAATCGGATAAGAGAAATTTTCAATCAACAGGGGGAATTATTAAAAGAAGATACCCGGATTAAAGTTAGGTTTCAGCAATTTTATCAATTGCTCTACTGTGAAGAACAGTTAGCACAAGATGATGACTCTATCGCATACATATCATCTCACCCGCTACCTCAGCTAAGTAACTCTACCGTTGAGGAGCTCAGGGCTAACATTTCAACGGCAGAAATTAGGAAAGCATTAGAGTCAATACCGAAAGGTAAAGCATGTGGCACAGATGGCATCCCTATAGAGTTTTACTTGATGTTTTGCAAACCTATTCAATCCCTGCTAGTGTCTCTTATACAGGATATATTTGCCAATGGAGTGGCTTCTCAGAAATCTTGGCTAGAATCATAGATTATTATTTTTCCTAAAAGTGGTAAGGATCCCAGTCAATGTAGATCATATCGACCGATTTTACTTTTAA
>JAUBNU010497733.1:0-11358 GCA_032353855.1 Desmognathus kanawha | reverse complement strand
CGTCCACGTTAAGAGCGACCGATCCCAACAAAGAATTTACCTCTGAGGCTAGGTCCTGGTAGTGCTGTGCGCAGGCTGCAGGAGCCGAAACCGTCAGAGGGTTGTGAGAAGCAGGCTGGTTCGCTACCTCAACCCTGCCTTCCGTCACAATTTTTTTTACTGTACCTGCACAAGTGCATAGCAGTGGCATGCACAAAAACTGAACAAAAACATTTGTACAGCATTTCAGTCATGTGCTCCTGCTTGTGTTTGAAAATTGTGCTTTTTTAAAAAAACTAAAGCTAAAGCTAGTACTTACCTGTACTTGTGCCTCCACACTAAGCCTGCCACCGACAGGAAATCTAGGCGGGAAAAGCAGACCTTCCAACGCCTGAAACTGTGCGGATGGCAGGCGGACAGTGTTTCTGTGTGCTAGGATCGGTACTGGAACTTCACCAGCGCCCATCCGAATGCACAGAACACTGCAACAGAATCCAGCGTTTGCTGAAATAGGCGCTGGATGTGTACAACCCACCGCACTGCTCCCTGCGCCTGAAAGTAGGCGTAGGGAGCTGTAAAGAATCCTCCCCTCCAAAATCATAGGGGGGACTCAGGTGCCACGCCCGATTCCTGCTGCACCGTTTTGGTGCGCAGGGTCTGGCGGTTTAGGGGCTGCGATCGACAGCTTTTGCTGGAGGTGTCAGTCCCTAAACGCTGATTCCATGCCTGCTCTACCGTCTGTTTTAGGCGGTAGAGCAGGCGCTGGGCATGCACACGTGAAGTGCACATGCCCATAAACATTCGAGCGTCACCCTGTGAATATTTATGGAATCGTGCGGTGGCCACCGCCCATGAGGTGCGGTGGCCAGGCGTTATGGTGCGGTGCGATGCAAGCACCGAACCGCACCATAAAGAATCTGCCCATCAGTTCCCTTGAGGCCCCCTCCAAATGGGCCCTGTTTCCACCACAGACCCCTGACTTTAATACATGAAGCCTTCACTGGTGTCCTTTGTCTGCATTTTGTCCTAGGTGGGTGAGTCATTTTTGTTCACAGAACATAACGACTGCGCATGCGCCATAGATAAAAACTCCTAAATATGCGTCTTCAGCAAAAAGTCGTGCTGGTGACAGAAAAGTAAAAAAAATCAGGTACATCTGAAACTAAAAACCGTCCGAGTGATTCATGAGATGTTTCGAAATTTACAAACGGCTAATTTTTGACCTCACAAGCAGATCTCTGCTTCAGCCGAGATCCTTCAAAAATTCTAAGGCGAGACATCACTGCCACACACGGTGCAAGTAACGCTCAGCATTAGAGGAAATATGTTATGATTATGGTAGGAAATCTACTATTCCTTTCATATGCGAATTGAAACACCACCAAGATAGGATGTTATTTCAAAAAAGTGAAACAAAAGGCAGGGAAGAAACAAAGGGTAAGCACTTTGTAGTTTTCTTAACATGAAGGAAATATTGTATCCAGTGAAAATCTATAAATCAGAAAAGCTTTGTGAATATGCACAGATATACTTTTGTTTTGCAAAGGATTGTGGGTGAAGTCATTTGCATACCATTTCCGCCCTTGCACTGATCCATTGCTTAGAGGGCTCTGTCTCTGCTATTGCTCTATTTAAATGTATACAATAATCTGGGCATTTTATACTGAATTTGTATTTCAGACTATTTTAAGACACAAAAGTTACATTCAGTGCCAACGGTGCACTGCCGCCTGCACCGACCTCTAGTAGCAGCCAGCGGTACTGTACCCTTTCTTTGACGCCTGCAGCGACCTCTAGTAGCAGCCGGCGGTACTGCACCCTGATATCATGGATCAGAATGTCATGATCAAGTAGATCGAATGCTGCTGAGCCGTAAAGTAATACAAAAAAATTGGTCAAGCAATATCAACAGACCAGATCAAGTAGCTTTAGCATTTGAGATTGAAGATCAAGCTTTGCAGTCTCAGTACTATGCCCGGCCCTAAAACCCGACTGTATTCATGCAAGAACAAATTAGACACTATGTAGATCAGTGGTTCTCAAACTTCTCCATGCTGGGACCCATTCTGCAACAAATATTTCTGTCGGGACCCAATTGACCAACAGATAATTCATTTGGGGCCCCACTGAGCAACAATTATTTGAGTCATGACCCCAATAAAAACATTTTTTCATTTCATCCCTTTTTTTGGCATATAAAACCACTGATGCTAACATCCACTAACCCTGCAGGACCCACTGCAATGTTCCTGGCTCTCAACCTGTGACCCATCTACCATGATAGATAGATAGATAGATAGATAGATAGATAGATAGATAGATAGATAGATAGATAGATAGATAGATAGATAGATAGATAATACATTTATTATGCGCACAATCGTCATGACTTCTAGGTGCAAGCCTTCCCCCGCCCGTTCACCCCCACCCTAGATCCCCAACCCAATAAAAAGAACACCCAACAAACCCAATCCCCAACCGACACTACCCTCTTCCCCCGCCATCGCCCATCCACTTGACAATATAAAAATTCACTCTCAGCCCAAGCTCGGCCAACAGGCTCGCCAGTCAAGATCCTTCCATGATCGAACTGACAACTAAACAGACATTTCAGCCATTAACTCATTAGGGACCCAGCATGAGGTCACTCAGAGCCAGCCTGGATGAGCCAGCCCCTGATTCTCTAAAAAAAGGAAGTGTTCCTTCACTCTGTACTTAAACAGATTGAGAGAACCAGCCAGCCTGATGTCAACCAGCAGAGCATGCCACCAACGTGGCGCAAGGTAGGACAAGGCCCTTCCTGATCGCCTGACCCGGAGTATCCTTGGCACCTGGACCAGACCTCGTCAGTGATAGCGGGGAACATGGATGCTACGAGCGTAGGACAATCTCAGCCAGAGATAAAGAGGGCCGAGATCATGTAAAGCCCGCCAAAGAATCACCAGGCTCTTGAGCTTAACCTGGTCCCGGACACGCAACCAACCCAGTTCTCGCCATGGCCCTTTGACCCAAAAAAGGGTCACAACCCATAGTTTGAGAACCACTAATGTAGATGGAATTGAAATTGGGCAGTAGATTCACATTGGTTATTGGTCTTAGGTTAGCTGCGTCTCCAGGATCTAGTCCAGGTTTCTTTAGGCGTGGCAAGACCTTAAAGGGAGGTTCCAGTCCCCTTCTGTTCTTGCATGGAATGCATGCACTTCCAGGAGCATGCATCTGCAGTCAGTCCACTGGTTTTCATTCTTGTGCCGAGTAAGAGGTTGTCTCCTTTCAGAGCCTGCGAAGGCGCCTCTGCAAATTCAAGCGTCTGCTGGTACGTGGTTAAAATGGCGTAAGCACTCGTTTTCCCCTCTCCTGGGCTCAAAACCTTCCACAATGCCTTGCAGTACATGGAGACGCCTCGCCTATGCGTCGCACAATTGCGTGGGAATGAGGCTGCTACCAGCCGCATTATATTATTCACATGGATGATTTCATTTTTGCAGGAACAGCGCAATCTGAAAATATTAGGGTGCACATTCGGATTTGAGGCCTGTTCAGCTCCCCCTCTACTGCATAAGCATTGAGCCCCAACTCATCCCCGGGGCCAAGTAAATAGGAAATTATCACAACTTGATTTGTGTTTGTTTAAAGCAATTAATGGGACCAAAGGTGACCCCCCTGACCTGGCCTACAGGTCATCATTAACCTACTGATGGACAGTCACCTTTCTAAATGAACAGCCCCTCTTAGCTGTTTGTGAGGCCAATTTAGAGTGGAGCCAGGCCCAGTCTACAAACAACAGAACTTTGGGCGCGTACAGACAACCAGGGCAGGCACGTCCCTCGCAGAGGAGCCAATTACTATTGACTGCACACATCGCCCCAGCAACGCAGTGCCGGCTGCTCACCTTTTGTTCTTAATATTTTTTTTTAAACCTGCAGTACATCATTTTCATGCTGGTGGATCAGGTACAACCTTTATGGCAGCAGGACAGCTGCCTATAATAATGAAGCTAGTAGCGCTGCAAGGCTCACAGTGCTATCAGCTTCTTTAGATTGCGCGCATGGACACGGCCCAAGTGTGTGCATTTATTGAAGGTAGTAGCACTGCGAGGCTCCCAGTCCTAACAGCCTAATTAAATGACGCAAACCGGTGGTTTCATTTTTGGAGTAACATACAGGAGCAAGCACAGCTCTTGTTTGTTATTACAAAAATGAAACTGTTCATTCGCATACCTATTGAAGCTCAGCTGTTAACACTGAGGCAATATTGATGGGCTTCTGTACATTGTGAAGAGTACGCAGATGGCTTTTCTCAATACTGGCCAATTTTAATGTCGTCACACGCCCGTCGTGTTTAAGACAGCAAAACCTGCCCCTCTTTCACGCCAACACCTGCACAATTCGTCTCCCCAGGCCAGTGAATACGGAAGATCTGGAAACCCATGATTGGCTGGAACCAGAGTGTTCAAACTTCAAAGTGTAAGCAGAGGGATCAGTTCCCTAGGCACCAGTGAAAACCAGGCAAGCGTAAACGTTATCTTTTAAATAGCAGCACAATTATGTATATTTCAGAACAACAACTCCATGCACTTTAACGTATAAATGCAACACTTTAATGTGCATTTAAAAAAAAAAAAGTTTACTCTGTCCGGAAACCTCCCTTTAAAGGGATAGTCCAGTCCCCAATACAACTTAAAGGGACACTTTAGTGCCAGAATATTTTTAAGAGCACATTAAAGAACCCAATGAGTACTTTCAAATGCACTTTCTCTTACTGCAAGGGCCTTTTTAGTTTTGGAGATACTTTATTTCAAAAATACAGTATTACACAATTTGTATAGCTGTAAGGACGCCCCCTAAGCTGTGCAGTTTGTTTTGAAAATGGCTGACTTTCCTGGCCAATCAGAGTTAAGAGGAAGTTGTATTAATGCAAATGGCATACTGGCAGATAAAAATGGGAATCAGCAAGTTCAGGGCAAGCGTTAGTCCATCTGCCCAGGATCATACTGATGACCGGGAGTTGTTATTTTATAGAACAGTCTTTTTTACATTTCTTGAAAACTAGCAAAGTGCAGCGTTAGATAACACTAGTGCAGTGCAATGTAGGATAGCTAAGCATCATTTACATAACTTTCTACTAATTTGTATAGAACCCTGCAGGACGCCATGACGAGGTAAGTGAGTCAATAAAATGGGACAAGGCTAGTCCCATGAAATAAGCCAGGTAACTCAGCATCAATTGCAGCCCTACTTTCCCTGACATGCGCAGAGACAATTGCTTATCAATAGAGCAAGTCTTTGATTTTCCACATGCAAAGAGGGCTTGTGGGAAATAAAAAAACAGTTCAACAAGGGGTTAATTGCACATGCGCGGTTGAAAGCATACTGATGCACGTTTTCAATTTCTCAAGAAAAAAGGGAAGGGGCGGAGCTACAATTTAGCCCTATTTGGGTATCTTGAGATACAGGCAACTGTTTGCATTCAAACAAAAACAGAGACACAGAGTGCAAGGTGAACATGATAATGCATTTAAGTTGTAATGGAGTCCAAAGTGTCCCTTTTAGCACGTGAATGTCAAACACAATTCCATCTGTCCAGGATCACACTGATGACTGTGAGTCGTCGTCGTTTAACAATGTAGACATTTTTACAAAATACAGCTTGAGGTCACAATAGTGCAGTGCTTTAGGCATTGGTCTTCTGGGATACCAATGCATAATTTGCATAACTTTGTACTAATTTGCATTGCAGTCTGTAGGTCAACAGAACTAAGTGTGTAACTTAAATGGGGGAGGGCTAATCTCACAAAAGATTAAGTCACAACTCTGCTCTTGCTGTCACGTTCAGAGACACTTCTGTATAAAGGGACACTTTGGTCTCCATTACAACTTAAATGCATTAGCATCTTCACTCTCCGCTCTGTCTCACTGTTTTTGTTTGAATACAAACAGTTGCTTGTTTCTCGAGATACAAGATAACTAGTGATTAATTGTAGCCCCACCGCACCCCTTTTTGCTTGAAAATTTGAAAACGTACCTCAGCATGCTTTCAACCACGCATGTTGAACTGGTTTTGATTTTCCACAAACCTCCTTTATTGATAAGCAATTGTCTCTGCGCATGTCAGAGAAGGTCGGGCTGCAACAGATTCTGAGTTATCTGTATCCAGTTATTTCATGGGACTATCCAGTCCTATTTTATTGACTCACCTCGTCATGGGGACCTGCAGGTTTCTATGCAAATTAGTAGAAAAATATGCAAAATATGCTTAGCTATCCCAGAAGGCCAGTGCCTAGTGCACTGCAATAGTGATATCTAACGCTGCACTTTGCTAGTTTTCAAGTTATGTAAAAATGTCTGTTCTGTAAAACAAGAACTCCTAGTCATCAGTGTGATCCTGGGAGGACTATTGCTTGCCCTGGACAGGCTGATTACCATTTTTGTCTGAAGGTATACTATTTGCATAGATGTATCTTCCTCTTAATTTCTCAAAGGCCAGGAAAGTCTGTCCCTTTCAAAGTAAACTGCACAGCTAAGGGGGCATCCTTACTGCTATGCAAATTGTGTAAAACTGTATTTTTGAAATAAATATTCAATACCAACAAGCACTTGCAATAAGAGAAGGTGCTTTTGAAAGTAGTTATTCGACATCATTCGGGCACTACAGTGTTCCTTTTCCGCTGGTTGCTGGGGTCTACCTTCCTCTATAGACCCGTCATTTCTATACATCAAGCACTTCCTGATGCCGTTTATCCGCATTTTGCCCCGGGCGGGTGGAGCTGGGATTCTAGTTCAAGGAGCAGAATGACTGTGCATGCGCCATAGATCTGAGACCACCCTCTCTCCAGTAGGTTCACAGCCCCCAAATCTGTGTCTACAGAAAAGCTCTTGTGGCTTACCAAAAAAACACAAAAAATGAACATCAGATACTCAAATCTCTTCAAAATAATTTAAACAAACTAAAATGACCCTACATGTGTAAATAATAACTCTGACCTTTGAACTGAAGATGCACATTTCCAAATTATCCAAAACTCTGCTGAATCTCACAACCAGGTGTGATCACTGCCACACAGAATGCAAGCAACACACCCTATTTTTATTGGTGGGCTCCCAAACTCCCCTTACACACAACCCATTGGAAAACCAGCCAAAAAAAGCTGAATTTAAAAAAGCTGACTCAAAACCTGTAGTCGATTAAAGTGAACTTTTGCAAAAAACGCTTTTGACAAAATCCAATCCAGACCGAATCAGAAAAAGAAGCCAAGCGACCCTCACAGGCCCCAATTCCTTCGCCAAGTCCTCCACCGTTGACGATGCCAAAGGGCCTCAGCCATGGGGCAGCCTAGCCTCTTGGCATCAATCAGATAATAAAAATATATTTGATAGATGTAATATTTCAGGGAATCATCAAGCGAAACATACTCATGTTTAAATGCATAAATGGACCTCACGTACCCCAGGGTGAACCTTCTCACAGACAGGCTCTTGTTCCTCATAGATACGTTGTTGGGAGGCAGATTGTCAGCAACCTTGCCAAAGAGTACAGCCTCAGGTGTTATTAAGGCGACTGCGAGAAGGAAGGACGTAAAAGGCTGAACCATGGCCCAGAAGCGGACCCTGGCAAAGCTGCTGAAAATGAATCAAGCATTACTTTTGTAATGACTAACTCTGACCTTTGAACTGAAGATGCACACACCACAGGCTGTATGCTCCTCGCTTCTCCTGGCACTTGCTATGTCAGCATAGGAGCAGTGGCAACGGGGCAATTCATTGCTATGCTATGTGGCCCCTCCCCCCACAATAAAAGCACAGCTTGGGGGCAGTGCAGTCCTTGGCACAGTGGCCAGACTGCTTGCATTTCCTACAAATGTCTGTTGGGCAATTTTCTTTTTCATGCCCAAAGGCATGACAGACCCTCTCGTATAATGGCTGCCCAGGTAAAACAAGTGTTGTGTCCTGCTTTTCTCTCTCCTCTCCTTCACATTCCATGAGATGCGTCCTTCCCTTCTAATACTCTCTACGTTCTATGTTGCTTCAGTTGGCCTCCTCTGCTGCCTGAGTTGACTCTGTAACCTTTATCCTATTAAAGGAGTTACCTTCTTTACCTGTTTGGATCCTCCTTTCGACAGATACAAGAACAAGTAACCAGCATCTCTGTTTAAGCTAAATGTGCCAGGGGGATTTTTAAACCTTTCCGCACCCTTCTCATCTTTTTCAAACTGCACCATGAATCTTCTCTTGCCCAACCACTTCCCAATCTCATTTGTTCATTCTCTACCATCTCAAATCTTTTCACGATAAATTTCTAGAAAGTCCATCACCCTCCCCTCTTCCACCCACATGTTGTAAATCTCAGTTGTGAGTGGCACCTCAGAACGCATAAAAAAAGCTGTGACTGTCACTCCTGCCACGTCCTCTTGCCCTTCCAGCTTCTTTACATTGTCATAAATAGTAACAAAATGCTGCTTATCCAAAATTACAATTTCATATTTTCCATGCGCTTTGAAGCCTGCAGCACCAAGCACCTGATCATCACTTCATGCCTCCCAGTTTTATTGCTAGCTCCTCATAACAAAACCTCAAGCCATACACACTCTGCTCTTCCTCTGCCACACTGTAAATAATTGTCTGCTCACACTTGGCACCTGGGTGCCCCCTGGTGGAGCGCAAGCCCCATCCATCTCTCACACCTAAGACAGCTGCACTGCCTCCCCAAGCCAGTCACACAGGATGTTACAACTGTCACCTTCAGAAGGTTTAGGAAGGTCAGAAGACCTCACCGTGTCACTGTGGGGGGCCTCCCAGTGACCCTCTCAACACCCGAGGGTGAGAGAGGTCACCACTGAAGCTGCAGGTTTTTCAGGGGATCTTCTGGAATCTTCCAGCTCCTCTGGCTGTACACTAACTCAAACAATTCACAGCCTGGTGATCACTGCCACACAGAGTACAAGGGTTTTTTTGGCTCTCAATCTCCCCTTACATTTAACCCACTAAAATAACATTCAACAAAGCTGAATTCAAAAAGGCTGAATTAAAACATCAAGCCAATTAAAGTGAACTTTTGACAAAAACTCTTTCAACGAAATCCAATCCACAACGAATCAGAAAAAAAAAAGGCAAAGTGACCCTCAGGGGCCCCAATTCCTTCGCCAGGTCCTTCATGCTGATGATACCAAACGGCTTCAGCCGCAGATGATAAAAATATATTTGAGAGCTGTATCATTTCAGGGAATCATCAAACAAAACATACTCATGTTTAAATGAATAAATGGACCTCACGTGCCAGAGGGTGAACCTTCCTGCAGACAGATCTTGTTAATCATAGGTAGGTCGTTGGCGGGCAGAGTGTCAGCAACCTTGCCAAATAGTACAACCTCAAGTGTTATTATGGTGATTGCAAGAAGGATGGATGCAAAAGGCTGCACCTTGGCCCAGAAGTGCCGTGAGAACCTGCATCCCCAAACCATATGATAATGAGACTCCTCATGGCCACGTGTCCGCTGTATGCATAAGCTCTTTGCTGCCAAACCCTTGTCATGCTGGACCTTCTTGGCTGGCAAAGCCCCATGCATGAGCATCCAGTCGATGTCCTTATGCTCCCGTTGAGGATCCTTGGTGGTGGTTCTGGCCCAGAGTGACAAACATATGTCCGTGACAAAGCTCCCAATCTCCAACGGCAAGTCCATGATCTTCCTGGTGTAGACAATCAACGCTTTCCCCGATCTCATGTATGGCTCAGTCAGGCTAGCAACCAGATGGAAGCGGTGGTGAGTGAATGACTTCCGAAAGGCAGCCCACAGCCTGTGGTGTGTGTTGTTGTAAGGCCTAGTGTTCTCTAGAGTAACCCTCTGGGCCTGCCTGAAGAAGTGCCCCCAGATGTACACAGAGTAATCCAATACCACAGAACATGGGTTGGCAAAGGCCCTAGCAAAATAGATTAGAAAGTGAGCAGAACAGTAGAGCCTAAGCTCAGGGAACCCATGGCCTCCATCCTCCAGACTCTTGTAAAGATGGAACCTCCTCACCTTCTCTACAGAGGAGCCCCAGAAGTAAGTACACAGGGCCCTCTGAAGACGCTGGGTGTTTATTTCAAGGGTCTTTTTAGTTTTGGACATAATTTATTTCAAAAATACAATTAGCACAGCAATAAGGACTCCTTAGCTGTTCAGTTTGTTTTGAAAGTGGCAGACTTTACGGGCCAATCAGAGTTAAGAGGAAGTTGCATCAATGCAAATTACTTACTGGCAGACAAAAATGGGACACACAACTCGTTCAGGGCAGCCTTAGTCCATCTGCCCAGGATAACACTGATGACCTGGAGTCTTTGTTTTACAGCACAGTCCTTTTTACTTTAATTGAAGACTAGCAAAGTGCAGTATGAGATAACACTTGCCCAGTGCACTGGGCACTGGCCTTCTGGGATAGCAAAGCATCATTTGCATAACTTTCTAATAATTTTTGTAGAGGCCTGGAGGTCACCATGAAAGGGTAAGTTAGTCCACATAAAGGGCCATGGATAGTCCCATGAAATAAAGGGACACATGTAACTCTCAACTTGAATGTTCCCGTGATACTAGCCGGTATTCTATTTGTGTTGAGGCCACTTCCTCCTACTTCTGATTGGCTTGTTTTGAAACCAGTCAGTTTCAAAACAAGCTACTGAGTGAAGGGAGCGTTTCTGTACAACTAAAGAGTCTCCTGCACTTGATTATGCATTTAAAAATTAGGGGTTGTTCAGTCACTGTACTATGCCTGTAAGATGGCAGGAGCTGAGTGCAGTCTGCGGTCCTGTGAGATGTCTCTCCCCATACTGTCGTGCCTCTCATTCCCAGCGCTCAGTGGATTCTGGAGGCTTTAGTGCGTTCTCTTGCTCACATTTCCCTCCCCAGGTGCTGCACATCCCTCTGTGCCACCCAATTGTCCTGTGGAAAGTGACCCTGGCCTGTGACTAACAGTGGGAAGTGTCGACACTCATGGCAGCCGGACCCATTACAATCCTTGTATCCACCTTTCACTGCTAATCGGCGACAAGTGGATTTATAGGAGCAGTGTCAGAGCAAGCAATGTTGCCGCCCTAGGCAAAATTTATTTTTTGGTCACTGCACCCCTCTGCAACACTAACCAGCGCCCCTGTACATAAAGGGCCTGATTCACAAAAGGATTTTGAGCCTCTTATGTATTTTGTCCGCGTAAGTCCTATTGAAATCAACACGACTTAAACAGACGAAATACGTAAGCGGCACAAAACTCCTTTGTGAATCAGCCAGAACATGGCAATAATGTGCCTTAGGCAGCTGCCTTTCTGGCCTTTTCCTGATGCCGTCGCTGTGCTGGAGGCCTGGGGAGTTTCTTCTCCAGTGCTGAGGAGAGGAATGGGAACGGGTGGGGGAGG
>JAUBNU010486659.1:0-11395 GCA_032353855.1 Desmognathus kanawha | reverse complement strand
CATTCCCCCGCCTGGCGGGCGATTACATCAGACCCGTGGGTCCTGTCAGTGGTTGGTTGGGGGTACCGTCTTCCCCTGCCGCCGTCACCCCCTTCTGCATTGCCTCAGCACCGGTCACTGTCCCAGGAGCTTCGTGGGGAAATCCAGAAGCTTCTGGAGTTACAGGCCATCGAGCCTGTACCAGTGACCGAGGAAGGCCAGGGATTTTACTCCCACTTCTTTGCAGTGCAGAAAAAAGACGGAGCTGGCCTCCGCACGATTCTGGATTTCAGCAAATTCAACCTTTGTCTGCCTCCAGAGTCTTTCAAAATGGTCACACCGGCACATATCCTATCTGCTCTGCAGGTGGAGGATTGGCTCTGCGCCATGGATCTGAAGGACGCATATTTCCACATTCAGATCTAGCCACCACATTGACGGTATCTCTGTTTTGTGTCAGGGGAGGCTCACTACCAATTTCGTGTCCTCCCTTCCGGACTCAGCACAGCTCCCCGCACCTTCTCCAAGGTTGTGTCGGTGGTGGGGAACCTCCTCAGAAGGGAGAGGATCCACATTTACCAGTATTAGACGACTGGCTCCTGCGAGCTTCGTCCACGGCCAAGGTCCAACAGGTCTTGACCACGTTACTGAGGCTGTTGCTGGACCTGGGCATCTCGGTCAATGAGAAAAAGTCCACGCTGTGTCCTGTCCAGTCACTGCACTTCCTGGGTGCAATCTCCGATAGACGGCAGGGGAAGGTTTTCCCTCCACCGGAGAGAGTGCGGAAAATCGAAGAGATTTGTCGGCTTTTTCTGAGGAGCTCGACTCTGCCAGCTCTGTGGTTCCAGAGGTTGCTGGGATACATGGCATCCTGCATCCTTCTGGTCCCTTTCGCCCGGCTCCACATGCGCAGTCTGCAGCTCGCCTCGCAGTGGGACTAGGAGACCATACCTCAGTCGCACCTGGTCCTTGTACCGGAAGCCCACAACCATGATCTCCTTTGGTGGTCGCAGGAGGCCAACCTCCTGCAGGGAACCCCATTCCATTGTCCGGACCCGGACTGTGCCATGACAACAGACTCCTCGGACTTCGGCTGGGGGGCAGCCATGGGTCCACTGCATAGCCACAGCCTGTGGTCCACCCAGGACAGGTTGGAACACATCGACGTCCTGGAGCTGAAGACAGTCTTGCTAGCCTTGAAAGCCTTCTTCCCCTCCATAGAGGGCAAGACGGTTCTGGTGTATACGGACAATACCATGGCTATGCACTACCTGAACAATCAGGGAGGCACCCGCTGCACGTCTCTTTGCATGCTGGCAATTTCTATCTGGGAGTGGGCGAGGCAAAACAGTATCCATCTGGTTGCTGCTCACATACCAGGAGTGCAAAATATGACAGCAGACCGCCTGAGCCGCAGAACATCTGAGGCGCACGACTGGGAGATCCACCAGGAGGTCCTGGATTGGATTTTTCTGCAGTTGGGTCACCCTCGGGTCGAACTTTTTGCCACTCAGTCGAACAAGAAGTGCCTAAGCTATGCATCGTGGATGGGGAGAGGGAAGGGCTCTCTGGGAGATGCCTTCCTCATCCCGTGGGATCACCTGTTCGAGTATGCATTCCCTCCCATCCCCATGCTCCAGAAAGTTGTCCTCAAATTCTGCAAGTCACGAGGGTCCTCCTTGATTCTGATCGCCCCGTACTGGCCAAACAGAATTTGGTTCTCGGACCTCCTGTCTCTATCGAGCTGCTCGCCTCTCCCTCTGCCGAAGAAGCACAACCTCTTGAGTCAGCAAAACAGGTTGGCTCTCCACCTCTACCTACAGTTGCTCAACTTAGCAGCGTCAAGCCTGGGGACCTTTCTTTAGCCCATTTCGGCCTTTCCGATGACAACATGCGGGTCATCAAGGCTACACGCAGAGATTCCACTCGCTCACACACAGTAGCAAGTGGATGCGTTTTTGTCATTGGGCGTTGCCACGGGAGGTCAATCCGTTGACTTACAGTTTGGACCCCGTGCTGTCCTTTATCTCTTCCTTGACGGAGTCTGGGATAAGGACTAATTCCTGCCGTACCTATTTGGCAGCCATTTGAGGTTATAGGAACACTGAAGCTTCCTCCTTTTCCCTCCAGAATGTGGTCAGGAGACATTTTGAGGGTCTTAACAACCTGTTCCCTTCGGTGCGGTCCCCCGCCCCTGTTTGGGATTTGAATGTCGTTCTCTCCAGTCTAGCTCACAAACCTTTTGAGCCGCTGGCTACCTGTGACCTGTCCCTGTTGACTTGGAAGGTGGTTTTTCTGGTTGCCATCACTACTGCTATGCGAATCAGTGAACTGCAGGCACTCTGTGCGGAGGAACCATATCTGGTGTTTCATAAGGACAAGGTGGTTCTCCGTACTCACCCTTGCGTTGTCCCTAAGGTCAATACAGAGTTTGATGTGCGCCGAGCTGTGAAGTTTTACCTACAGCACACTAAAGAATTTCGCATCACCACCCAGCTCTTCGTTACCTATGATGGCGCGGGCCGATGCAAGCAGGCGACGAAGGCCTCCATTGTTTGCTGGGTAGTGTCCTGCATCTCTGAGTGCTACAAGACTTCCCTGGAGGGCTGCACGTGCACACTGTCTGTGCAAAGGCAGCCTGCGTGGCATTTCAGCGGCATGTCCCGCTGGATGTCAACTGCAAGGCAGCGACATGGGCTACGCCCCATGCCTTTTGCACTCATTTTTCCCTTGCGGCAAGCTCAACAACTGAGGCACGGTTCGTCCAAACTGTTCTGCAGAACCTGTTTGGTTAGGACTGTGTTGCTCTCTGTGTGCCACCACCCTCCACATGTCAGCTTTGATAGTCTCCCATGCAAGGCTATTTTCAAGCTTGGTCCAGCCTCTTCGGCTTTAGATCCTTTGCCCACCAATGTTATTAAAGAGATTATTCAGGATTTACTTCCTGATATCACAAGGATAATTAACTCGAGCATTTCCTCAGGCGTTGTCCCCAAAGCCTGGAAAGAAGGCATCATCATCCCCCTGCCGAAAAAAGAGGGAATAGATATGGCAGTGCTTAAGAATTTAAGACCGGTATCCCAGCTACGATTGCTGCCCCGGATTACTGAGGCTCTGTTAGCTAATCAACTCCAAGAACACCTGGAGGCTAAGGGCCTACTCCATGACCAGCAATCGGGTTTTCGGAAGGAGCGGGGAACAGAGACCGCCACATTGGATATCCGGGAGAGGATGCTGTGGTGTGCGGACTCCGGTCACCCTTCTTTGCTGATTCTGCTTGATCTGTCTGCGGCATTTGATACCGTGGACCACCCGTTACTCATCCAGCGCTTGGCCCAGGTAGGGAGGATCGGGGGCACGGCCCTCAGGTGGCTGGAGTCTTTCCTTGCGGAGCGTCATCAGCGGGTTAAGTGGCAGGACCATCTATCACTAGCCGCTCCGGTCGCATGGGGAGTGCCCCAGGGTTCCTCCCTTTCCCCGATTTTATTCAACATATATCTCCGCCCTTTGGCGGGCATGCTGGAGGCGTGTGGTCTAGGGTTTCAGATGTTCGCAGACGATACACAGATACTGGTGGATTTGCATGAGTCTAGTAATGACAGGGACATGCTGGCCCCATGTCTGATCCTGCTAAGAGAATGGATGAGACGGAACAAGCTCTGCCTCAATCCAGATAAGACAGAGCTGCTGCTAGCAGGATCGGACAGAGAGGAGGCCACCAGGAACATCGCGTGGCCTCTCCGTAATGGGGGCCTATGCCGGTCCCGGTCATGCAAGCCAGAAATCTGGGAGTGGAATTCAGCCACACTCTGGGTGCGGAAAAACTTGCGGCCAAGATCGTTAGGAGTGGCCACCACCAGCTGAACCTCCTCTCCAGGGTGTTCCCGCTCCTGGACCTCCCACAGAAGAAGGCCCTGTACCAGGCGATGGTGGGGTCACGCATCCGGTATGGCTTACCCCACCTTCTGGGTGCGCCCAAGAAAGTCATCCATACCATACAGAAGGTACAAAATCGAGCCATCCGGATGATAATTGGGCTAGATCGCAGAGCACATTTGAGCAGTTGGCGGCAAGAATTGGGCTGGCTCACCATAGAAAACCTGATTAAGGAGAGAGCCTGCCTATTATTGTGGAAAGCTAAAACCGGTAAAGGACCAGGTTACATCCGTGCCTGGGCACAGCCATCACGCGTACAACGCGAGAGGCGAAGGCCCTATTTGCATAAGGTATCGGTGCCGAGTTATAAGAAGGAAAGGAAAGGGGGAAGAACATTGGCGGTGGCAGGGGGAAGAATGTGGAATAATTTGCCTCTTGCACTGCGTCAAGCTACATCTGGACCTTTTTTTCAATCAAGCTTGAAGAAACATTTGCTTGAAGTTCAAGATTCTCAATGTAAGGTGCAGACGGAGGGGGCCGTCGGTTCTGAGGACAGAGCGGAAGGACTCCTAAAAAAGAGCACGAGTGCAGAGCCTGATGTGAGTCAGCAGGTAGAAGACCCGCCCTTAAGCAGGGCAACCAGGGCAACAGGAGGCCCACCTAGGGCAGGGCAGATGAGAGCTATTCCTGAGCCCTCGAGAGACGCCACGTTGAAGCCCACGAGGGGTCAGTTTGGCTTTTCCTCACCACCCCTTCCGACTAGGAGCAATATGGTCCACGTTCAGACTTTGAACACAGCTGCGAGTGGCGAATATGCTCCTAGGCGTATAACTTGAGATGGTTCTGTCCGGGATATTTACTCCCAGAGTCTAAGCTATATCTTTTTAAAGCGTATTTCTGGTTTTAATCATGATGTATGCATTTCATTTTTGACATTTTTATCCCACAGGTTTTATATTTAGTCAGCGATTCAGTGCCGATGGGCAGAAACCGCTATATAAAAATGTGTAATAAATAAATAAATAAGGGGAAAAGGGTACGGGATGTAAGGGAAAAAACATGTTACTCACCATAGTGACTAATGTTCCCTTAGTTCATAGTAATCTTTTCCCCTTGGTTCCCACCCACCATCCCCGCTAATAAGTTCCCAAGTGCCCCGTCCAGCGGTGGCAGAAAATGGGGACTGAGGTGAGAGGAACGGGAGGCACGTTAGGGGACGGAGCCGGGGGGCGTGTCTGGGGCCAGGCAGTGCGTTCTAGACGCCTCGACTCCGCACAGCGCCGAGTTCTCTATGGTGGCTTTGGCAAGCGCGTTCTGGGACGGCGCGCGGAGTGCCGGACGTCCCATGCAAGGGGAAAAGGATACTGTGGACTAAGGGAACATTAGTCACTACGGTGAGTAACATGTTCTTTAGTCACCGTAGTGACTTATGATCCCTTAGTCCTTAGTACCATTTTCCAATTGGGTTCACACCCAACATCCCTGCTAATAAGTTCCCAAGTTGCCCCGTCCAGCGGTGGCGGAAAAGGGGTGAGCGGAACAGGAAGAGCGTGAGGGGCGGAGCCGGGGCCGTGCTGAGCGTTCTAGACGCCTTGGCTCCACACAGCGCCTTGTTCCGGGCCAGCACGGGGGCGCGCCGGACATCCCATGCAAGGGGAAAAGGGCACTAAGGACTAAGGGAATATTAGTCACTACGGTGAGTAACATGTTCCTTTTAGACACCAGATCTTTGCCTACCATTTATATAATTTTAAGCCTACACTGCTATTAATATTTTCCAAAAGATTTATATAAATGTTCATGGATACAGCCCTTCCCTGATCTTCCGCTGCAAAACCTCTGACAAATTAAAAGCAGTCTCTTCGCACGTATGGTCACACGCAGTCCACCTTGACCACATGCTGTGTTTTGAGAGCCCCACATTGTGCATGCAGCCTATTTAATTCAAACACAATGAGTAATATGTGATTATTTTACTTTCCTTGCAGCTGCAGAAAACCCACCCAATGCAGTAATATTAACAAATGCACCAGGTAACTGAAGGTTCTCTTCTTCACAGAAACATTTGCAATATGGCACTACGGAAAGTGGCACCAATGCACATCTTGAGCACATACTTTGTAATGATTTTTCTAAGACCCTGGGGAAATTCATGGTTGAAGAGGAACTTTGCTGCTCTGATGTTAATACCATAATCAGCTTCACTTATCGGCATTTGCGGATATGTAAAATCCTTTTCCAAGTGAAATATCTGCCTCACTCATACAGGTATCAATTGACTTGATTATGGTGGGATCCCTAGAGCCTCCTGTTCTGGGTCCCACCAGATGAACCATAGCTAGGGATTCTCCTCACTATGTTTCGGGCGAGTCTGCCTGTGTTTTTGTGCACTGTAGTCGCTCACAGCCGCTGGGCATGCGCACACGAGAATCGCTAATCACTGTGCACGAGCACTGCATGCCCAGTGACTTGACATAAAATCACTGTGCTTTTAATGTGTTTTCTTTAATTACAAATTTGCGGTTCTAGCTGCGTTCAAAGCCATTTTAGACAACAGACCATTTATAAATTATTGTGCCTAAAATTGCAAATAATATTTTGCACTAGATATATAAAAATGTTCCAGGATATAGCCCTTTCCTCATCTTCAGCTGCATAACCCCCAACACTTTAAAATCATATTGTCTGATCCACAATGCAGTTACATGCTATCTTAATTTTACATCGAGTTTAACTTCCATTGCTGGCAATGGGAGGTGCACCAGCATGTAACTGCTTTGTGGATCAGCGCTGTAGTCTCTTATCACTTAGTCACAAACTGTTCATCTTGAGCACATGCCGAGTTTTGAGAGCCCCACACTGGGCATGCAATTTAGTTTACTCAACAAGAGGAGTAATATGTGGTTATTTTACTTTCCTTGCAGCTGCAGAAAACCCACCCAATGCAGTAATAGTAACAACAGCACCAGGTAACTGAAGGTTCACTTCTTCGCCGAACCATTTATTATGTGTAATTTGTAATGGAAGATATGAATGCCAGCCAAATGGAATGATGAACCCGAAAAGCATACATTTAATGGAGAAGTGTAATGTTGAACTCTTGGGACAATCTTCTGTAGTTATTTCTCTCCTGTATCTAACATGCAAAAACACAGTCAACCGTATTTACCACTCTATGTTCCAAAATGAGTTATGTCTTCACAACATTGATCAGATTCAGCTTTTTGAGATTCTAGTGATGTCAAAAACCTCTTTAGACTCCTTGGTGCTCATTACAACTTGGGCATGAAGCTTACATAAATTGTGTAAGCAGTTTATCTAATTTTTACTGTGACCCAACCCATTGGCACAAGAAACGCCCCGAGAACTAGGCACAAACAAACTCCTGTTATCAACAAAATCATGAAAATAACCAAAGGGGGCAGAACCATAGGCCACACAGGAGCCCACCTTTGGAACTCCATTCCCGCAGGAATCACAGCCAGCAACTCTTTTCCACAATTTAAACATCTACTAAAGACCTTTCTACTACAAAGAGACAATCCAAATTATTTTGATCCCACAATCAAGCCTGCAACAAGCCCGTAAAGGACATGTCAAATTAACCAGACATCACGGAATCCTATTCCCAACCTACCTATCAGGATTACATCTCTGGACCGAGCCACTGCAACTGACCAGCGAAGTACGCAATTGAACAATCCTTTATGAGACCATGCTGGGGTCTCTCATCCCTCCGCTGCCACGAAGAGACAATCAGGTTCTGATCGATTTAGCGGCAAAAAAATAAAGAACGAAACAAGTGTGCTGGACGATATGATCAGGTAACGGGGCCCCATGGATGAGGCCCTCTACAGGTCCCCAAAAAAAGGAAACGCAGGCTCGCCTGCATATTATCCTCTGTCTAGAGTGACTGTACCTGGCGCTTTTAAGCCCTCCCTGGATTCACTGGTCATCACCCCCTTTTTAAATTTCAAAAAATTGTTTTTTATTCTCCTGTAATTATTCCTGTGAAATGTTTGTGCGGTTCAAAGCCGATTGGCCGCAATCGCTTATAGAAAAAGCTTGAATAAATAAAAATAAATACAAATAAATCCATCAATTATGAATTTCATTTTAAATCTGTTAGTGTTATGGAGAAAGAAGATTTTAGCCATAAATCAAACAACAACTTTGTTTGACCATTGTAAAAACCCATACAGTTTTAAAAGTTACTTCAGGCAAGTGTTGAAAAAGTTCACTCTATCACAGGGGATCGAGTGCATGGCCATGTATCAACAGCTGATTCGCTATAGTCAATTTACCAAAGGGACACAATAAGGGATTGGCAGCATTGTCCAAAGTGTATCGCTTGCGACTAGGCTTTTTGTCCATGCTCTTGACAATATTTCTTCATGTCACTATTGTCTAAAGCATATAGTCTTATGCTGGCCTCCTAAATGGACACTAATGAAACATGTTTTGTTTTACCTACAGGAAAGAAAGTGAAAAATGCAAAGAAACCCCAAGGTAACCGACTCCTCCCTGCTCCTTGTCTTTACTTATACCTTAATTTATGACAGATTAGTATAAGTGCTTTATAAAAAGATAGCTAAACAAAATGATATTCTAAAATGGCTTACATTAAAAGGAAAATAATAATGGATCTTGACAATGATATTTCTATTCTGCACTCCTTTCACTTTGCATATACCTGGGGCTGATCCGCAAGCAGTTACGCTCTATCTTAATTTTAAGTCTGGTGTAACTCCCATTAAGGGCAATGGGAGTTACACCAGATGTAAAATTAAGATAGCGCGTAGCTGCTTTGTAGATCAGCCCCATATATGTTTTAAGTTGATTAGTAAAGCACTTCTTGGACAGCTCGATTACTTCCCGGTGAAGCCTGAGAGCAAACAATCAAGACAGGAGATAGAAGGTTCATGGTGAAAAGAAGTACATCCTCAGGATTCTCAGTATTTTCTGAAAAATATGAGGTGACCTCCATTCTTTAGTTTAGATGCGAAGCTGGCTCAGAGGTGCTGTGCCTTCTCACCTCTCGTGCATGGTCATAAGGACAATGTGAATGTTTGACAGCGCAGTTTATAGGATCTGACATGGAGGTACATGAAATTGTGTGGCCCTGTTTAGACTCCCAGTGTTCTTAATGAAATTCAAGGTTATATTACTAATGTAATCAAAGTACAAAAGTCATGAAGGCAGAATCCGGGAGCCATGTTGGCACTGACCAGCAAGCTGCTGGTTGACGGACATGAATTGGATTGTTTCCTGAGTGTGTTGGGCATTTCATCTTCAAATGCATTGTGTAAATTACATTAGATTATGTGGACACCTCCCCAGGATACTATTTCATTTTATTGTACTACACAGGCATGCACACTCAGTTGCAGACTAGCACCTTTGACCAGTTTCATAAGTTGTGATATTCTAACATAGTTCACATGTGGTCTATAGAGAGATCTATTCAAATTATAAGTCACTGACAATAGCTAATGTAAAAGGATCTGTACAGACATCATATACCCATCTGTACAGAATACATTACCCAACTGACTCTCTCCTATGCAATATTTAATCTGACTGAATTATGTTCTGCAAACGTTATTCATCTCTTAAATTTAATTCATGCCATAATATGTGGTTATTTTACTATCCTAAACCCTTTAGGAAACCCAAAAAAAGAAAACAAATCACCAGGTAAATGAATGTCTCTTCTCTTCTTCTGTTTGAAACGTCATGATTAATTGGTATGTGAAAATCTGGCTGAACGAAATGATGTACAAAAATTCCAGATCCTGTGAATGTTGGGAGCACTGCTAGAATTGACGGGTATTTGATCTCACTGTAAGATTAGCTCTAATTGAGCCATCGCTAGCTATTACTGGCTTCTGGTTATACATATTAACTAAACCATTTTCCCCAATCAATCAAGTATTCATTCAAGTTCACTCAAAATTCTGAAAGATTTCATTGAAACAAATTATATGATAAAAATGGAACAGGTGGGCAACTTCATTATACATACATACATACATACATACATACATTATTGGTTTAACGTACGGCTCGCCCTCGGGCCTCAGCGTACCCTTTCACCAATAGCCAATCATTAACCAGAGACCAAGCCAGTGGCATTACTAACTTTATACACGATAATATTGATTTTACTGACATTGCGGTTGTGTGGGATGCTTTAAAAGCAGGGGTGAGAGGGTGCATCACCAGCTATCCAATTCAGATTCAGCAGGCTGCTAAGATACACGAGCAAACAACTGAAGCAACCTTTCTACGCATACTAATCATTCGCTCCGAACTTGGGGCCCTGGCTCTGGAAACAATCCAGAAGAGCTAACAGGCTAAATGCACACAGACCTACGAACATAGCCAATACTGCGGACGAATCCTTGCCCGTCAAGCTAAGGAGAAGGCTGCAGAGAATAAAATCTCTAAACTTCTAGGCCCAAGCGGGACCTTGGTTTCAAATTCTAGCGCTATTCGAGACCAATTTTTTAGGTTTGACTCAAACCTTTATAGCGACCCTGCTGAAGTTGAAGCAAGGGCAATCAATTTATATCTCCACACTTTTAATCCCCCTCAACTTAATAACCAATCTGTCCAAAATATTATGGCCCCATTTTGAGGAAATTCAGGATACTATCTATCAAGCACCTAAGGATAAAGCAGCGGGCAACGATGGGCTACCATCCGAGTTCTACCAAGTATTCTATACGCAGATTCGGGGTGAGGGTAGGGCGCCAGATAGCTGGCAATCTGGTAATAAAGCCATCTTTCCTAAAAAATAAAGATCCTACTATATGTGGATCCTATCGCCCTATCTCTCTTCTTAATTGTGACAGCAAGATTTATGCTAAGATCTTAGCTTACTGGCTTAATCCCATTCTGCCTGGAATTTTTTCGGAGGAACAACATGGCTTTATATATAGCCGCTCTACTGTCACCCACGGTAACCAACTTGTTTTGATACTTGATAGGGCTTACTCAGAGAAGGCTGCCACACCCGCAATTTTCTTGGATGCTGAAAAAGCGTTCGATCGCGTATCCGGGAAATTCCCTTACGTCCCGTCCCCTTTTCCCCCTGTATGGGATGTCTGGCGCGCCCCCGCGCCGGCCCGAAACACACTTGCCAAAGCCACACAGAGAACTCTGAGCCTGTGCAGAGCCGAGGCGTCTAGAACTCTCTCGTGCTGCCCCAGCCACGCCCCCGGCACCGCCCCCTCACGTGCCTCCCGTTCCTCTCACCTCAGTCCCTTTTTCCGCACCCTCCGGCCTGGACGTGTCTTGCCTCTCAGCTCTGTTTTTGCTGCGTCACAGCCACATTCTTTACTTCAACTTTACGATTTCTCTCATCTTGGTCTTCGACCCATCGGATGCCGTCTGGGTTTAAGTCCTGCACCTCGTGTCGACATTCCTTCAGTGGGTCTGACCCCCACGCACTCTGTCTGGAGTGCTTGGGGCCTCAGCACCGGCTCCAGGATTGCTGGCACTGCGACAAGCTCTCCACCCGCGCACTTCGGGCTCG
>JAUBNU010475583.1:0-11430 GCA_032353855.1 Desmognathus kanawha | reverse complement strand
CTCGTTCCGAATTTCTGATATTGACTATTTTTAGTCAATGCAGAAATATGGAACGAGTAGCAAATAGAAAAAACAGAGACAAATACCAGTCTTTAGAGCTTCTTATTCAGTCACATATTGTTAAGTGAAAGAACTCAGAGAATTAGTTGGGGTGTGTGCGCCTGTTTTATGTCTAGTAAAAATATCCCCTGCATACTCAGAATTATTGTAAAATGCTGAACAAAGATTTTAGAATGAAATAATAAACAACTTGGAGAATTAGTCAGTGCCGTGCGCCTGTTTTATATGGTAAAAAATACACTGCATACTCAAAATTATTGTAAAATGTTGAACAAAGGTTTTGCAATACAATAATATTTAGTCAGTGTCTCCTGCCACAGGAAATACAGGCTACGACCAGAGCAAATTTTTTTTCACTTCTGTCACAGCGTGCTGTAGTCGCAGCATTGCAGATAGTGAAAATCAAGCTGAGCCACCGAGATGCCACCGTGGCTTAATGGGTAACTGGGCGACTGAGTAAGGGATTGGGGTGAATTGATAGTTCTGTGCACTATTTTTATAAATTGTCTCACATTTTATTTCTCACATTTATTTTGAATATTGTGCAAAAATAACCAAAACCATGGATAAAGCACTGGCTTCCTCAGCTATAGGCTGTGGGTTCCAGGATGGATTCCTTTTTTTTGCCAAATTGTCTCACATTTATTTCAGATATAGTAAAACCAGATTTTTTAGTCCGCTACTGGTCTGAATAGAATTTTAAAAACCCAATTGGCTCTTTACCTAACTTTCTCAGACTAGAGGATGGAATAGTAAAGCTATTGTCCTCAAGTTTGCACTTCAGCCAAAAATTGCTTTGACGAAAAAAGCTTTTAAGGGGATGTTCATGTTACATTATTTTTAATGTTTGCGATGTATATTTAAATAGGGGGCTTTTGTTTTCCATGTAGGAAGTGTCTCCTATCCCAGCACCTGCTGGGACAGGAGTGTATTGTACTTAACACTGTGCACTGCAACTGCGGTGGCAGGAGTGGTTTTTTGCTTCCAAATTGCTCCACATTTGCTGTGGCAGTAGTTTCGGCCTAATTATTTATGGGGTAACATGTTCTTCTTACCCGCGTGCAATAAATGTGGGGTGGGCACCCTGCCCCGACAGCGGCCGGGGCAGGGTGTCCTCACTCCCCTGACCCCACAATTTGCTATTACCTGTGCTGCAAGACATCGACGGCGTTCAGGGCATGAGAGTGGTCATCGGGCGACCCTCCATTTCCTCAGGCAGTTCGGCCTGAGTGGGCGTGTTTTCCTTCCGCCCCTTCCACCAAACCGAGGATAAAAGCCGGTTGACACAGCGGCAACGCGACAGCGGCCGGGGGTGAGTGCCGGGGACGAGAGTAGCGTCTGAGGGCGTCCGAGGACGGCCGGGTACGGCAACGGACATTTCAACTGTAAGTAGGTGACTGCTTTACCTTGAGGATCAAACTGGTTTGTTTTTATTACATTCTGAGAAAGCTTCGGATTGCCTGGGCCCTGATTGGCTCTCTCTAACAGCCTGCACTCCTCTGCTTTTAACAGCCCCCTGCTTGCTTTATTAGATTAATGCATGGCTCGTACCCGTAGACAAACCAAGCTAACTTGCAGTCACAGCACCCTGCTAGCTAAAACCCAACTCACCCTCTGCAAATTTGCTAGCCTCTTTCCTCTACAACCATCCTCGTCATCGTTGCCACATCTTGACTCCAACTCAGCAGGCACAAATAGTTTGATGGCTGACTCCTCTAACAAAGTGTCACCTCTCTGCGAGGATTCTCCCACGCAACCCTCAGCTTCGGCTGAAGTAGCACCACCTGTCGTTGACTCTATGGAAGGCATTAACAATAAACAGCCTCCCATTGATGGTAACCCGACTTTTAGCGATGTTTCCTTTTGTCCAAGTCAGGTTAATTTATCGGTTTCCGATAGCGACATCGCTGACATACTGGAGGAGGAAGATTCACCCCAGATCCCCCTCCCGAACTAAAATCTACAGTTCCTTGGGAAGCTTACCTTGTGGCAATTGAAAAAATGGCAGGCGCCATGTCGCAAATTACTGACCTGATGGGTCAGCAAAAGCAATCGCTAGATTCACTTTTGACCAAAGTTAACGACCATCAGGTCGTTACTAATAAGAACTTTGCCTTATTGAGGAATGCGGATGTGGCAGCTAATAAGAATCTTGACATTTTGTCTAAAAAAGTGGATGGAGTCATTGCAACACAGAAAAACGATAGAGCCTTAACCCTACAGTCCCTTAAGGAGATACAAAGACTGAATAACACCATGTCAAATCTAGAAGTTAAGATGCAATCTCTTTCATTGGCGTATACATCGAGCCTCCCAGTTCAATCCACTTCTAATCTCTCTAAAGTTAAAACTGTGGACGATAGGACAGAATCACAACAACTGAAAGTTAATGGCTCAAACTTGAACCCGAAAGCTCCATCCTTCTCTTTTGACAAAACGACCCCAAAGCCTATGCCATTTATCTTTGAGGGTTCAATTGGGGGGATTCCCACAAAGGAGGCCCATAGATTTAATCCCAAAACCCTGGATTTTTTACCGTTGTTTGCCAAGGAAGATGGTTATGATCTTAAATCTTTCACCTTTTTTTCTTTTTTACATTTGTGTACTTTTAACCCTATACTACGTAATGTGAATGTGTCTGATTTTAATAAAATTGTATATTTTCAACTGGATGGAACTCGGACTGTATCCCGAATTAGCTTCAGGAGTGCCTTTATTAGGGATCTTCTGTGGGGTCAAGTCGCATTCTTTTTATCTAAAGGAATTGATGTTACCCAGGTCAAACTAGCTGGAGAGGCTCGACCCTCCGTTGTGGAAAAGGAAGTCACTAGGTCCCCAGTGAAAAAGCTAAGGGCTGGTGCAAAGCGGAGCGGCACACATTTGGGTAATAATGGGCCTAGTGTAGTCTCACCAAAAAGGGTTGCCCTAAGTTCAATGGACCTCCCTCCTTCGATAGGGTTATCGGGCTGTATGGAGACCCCGTTGGAGGGAGAAGACTTTGGTGTAGATGACCAAGTGATCCTAACGGATGTGCAGGAAATTGAATCATTAGCCTAGCCCAGGGGGCTCTTAATCCTCACTCCCTAAAGGGCCTTTCTTGGAACTGCTCTGGCATTAAGAACCTCTCCCTGCCGACGGTATGGGATGGCATTAAGGAATTGGATTTTGTAATGCTTCAAGAAACTTGGGCCACCGAGAACCTGGCTTTTGAGAATTTCTCGTGTGTCTCACAACACGCTACTCTCAGTACTTTTGGACACAATGCGGGGGGAGTGGCTATCCTATTGAACATTAAAATCTCTTGGGTTTTACTATCTGTTTGGGCGGATTTACCGGGTTTACTGTGTGTTAGGCTACGTCTTGGAAAAGCCAATGTTTTTTTATTATTAATTAACGTGTATATTAGACCTGCTTTTTTGGTGAAAGCAAAGGCAATGCTATATTTGAGCAAACTGCGCATATTCTTGGATCACCTGTTTGAATCCTTTCCATCTGATATTGTAATTTGGGCAGGCGATTTCAATTTAAAACTTTATACAACAGCTTTATTTGAAGACTGGCCTGACCCCTGGGGTTACCTTCTTGATTGGTGTCCCCCAGCTTGTAATAGGACAGCCCCCCCTACCGTCTCAGAGACTTTGATCAGAGACTTGATCGTGACCAATAAAATGTTTATACTTAACGGGTGGCCGACATCTAGCGGGGTGGCAGATAAGACGTTCCGTAGAGGGCACACGTCATCACTTATTGATTATATCATTCTGCCACTGTCCCAACTAGCCAGGATTGCCTCCTTTGGGGTGTGCTGGTGTGATGTGAGTGATCACGCTCAAGTACATCTCACTCTGAAGATAGATGAACTGGCTTCAGTAGGGTGTTCAAACAAGGTGGCAAACGCGATGAAAATTATCAAAAATCTTAAGCTTAATTGGGCCGCATGTAATCCTTCTACCATGAGCACTGCTTTAAGTAGTGTGTATGACACGACTTTGGAAACTCTGACCCTTAACCCTCTCTTGGCTTATGAACATGCCACCCGCTCAGTGGTTAAGAGAATTACACATAGTGTTTTTAATGCAGATATCCAAAAGAACAACAAAAGGCAGGTTCTAGATTGGTTTGACGGCGAATGCAAAACCGCACGTAGGAAGTGTTGGGCTACAGTCTCTAGATATAAAAGATGCTTCCCTGTTGATTGGTGTAACATTAGAAAGGTCCAGCGAGATTACCGACTTCTTATCTCTAGGAAAAAGCGTTCCCACCTTGACAAGGTCAAAGACACCCTGATCACCGCGCTTGATGCAGGAGATGATCGCCAGTTCTGGGAACTGATTAACGTGTTAGCCTTTAACTCCACCATCAGTGCCCCTGCAGCCCATATCCAGGAAAGCATATGGGCGAGTTATATTGAGGCTCTTTACAATCAGGGTACGGTCTGCGAGGTTAACTTTGCTGAAGATTTTAGATTTGGCCGCGTCATCTCCCAGCTGGAGGTTGTGGAGACAATTCACTCCCTTAACCCTTCGCGTGCTATGGGTCCCGAGGGTCTCCCCCCGATAGCCATTAAAGCTGCACCTGTGGCGTGGAGCCGATTTTTGACCCCGCTTTATAACTATTCCATCCTTCACAACTTTATACCTGACTCCTGGCGGGGGTCAATTTTATTCCCTGTACATAAACAGGGCCTATATAATGACCCTAAGTCCTACCGACTGTTAGCCATGTTGGAACCTGCCGGTAAGTTACTGGCCAAAATTCTTCTCAACGAGCTAGTTGAGTGGGAAAAAAAGACTTCACTCCTCAAGCCCACCCAAGCCGGCTTTAGAGCCGGCTATTCGACCATTGACCACTGTTTAACCATGCACTTGCTGATAGATAAATACTGCCAGGGAAAAGGGTACTCTTTACTGGCTTGTTTTATCGACTTTAGCCAGGCTTTCGACCGGGTCCCAAGGTCGACACTCTGGAACATGCTTCTGCAGGCGGGAGCCCCCCACTCGCTTGTGAAGATGATTTCTCTACTCCACGAGAACACTTGGGTAAGGGTACGCTGGGGAAAGGATGGGGAACTGGGCAGGAAGATTAGTACGAGTACGGGTCTTAAGCAGGGCTGTGTCCTGGCCCCTATGTTGTTTAATATCTTTTTACATGGCCTGGACTCAGCACTGCAAGATTCTGCTGGAATCGTCCCTAGGATGGGGGGTGCATAACATCCATCTGTTGACCTATGCGGACGACACCGTTCTCTTTGACCTGTCCTATAGTGGCCTTCAAAGCAAACTAAATCTCTTAGAGAAATACTGCCAGAACTTAGATATTAAGGTTAATAGCCTTAAAACCAAGGTCGTTTGCTTTGGCAGAAGGAGGATTAATTATACATGGCGCTATGCAGACAGTAAGACAGTATTATTGATCAGGTCCCCAGTTATGATTACTTAGGATTAAGATACACTGCGAATGGCTCTTGGACGGCACACCTGGAACGACTTAGCCCTAAAAACACTCTATTACTAAACGCCTTATGTCGACTGAAAAAGCAAAACATGATTAAGAATCTTGCAATGTGCGTTAAATTGTTTAATTCTAAGTGGCTTGCGACAATGATGTATGGCGTCGAGGTATGGGGGCATAAGCTAAGACAGGAGATGTCACAGTGGGCCAGTACTTTTTGGCGTAGAGTAATAGGGCTGGGTAATTCTGTTCCTACTGAACCGCTTTATCTCGACATGAACTTAGATCCACCCATTGTGAGAATTGACACAGCTCTATTAAATTATTTCTTTAAAACAATCAGCGGTAATCAACCAAAACTGATAAAAGACTGTATAGTGGAGGCACTCAATAGCGATTATAAATTTCAATATATTGAGTACATTACATTAATCTGTGCTCAATACGGGTTTGACCTTTCCTCTACACCCTCAAGTAACTCAAAACCCTGCGTTTTGGAAAAAAGTTTCCTTAAGCAGAAGATTAGGAATTTTCATTTCTCTAATTACTACACCAAGTGCAAATCACTATCTACACTATCTAATTACTGCATGGTTAAGTCTCACGGGGTAGCGGAACCGTATGTTGCGGTCTGTGATAATTTCACTGTATTAAGAACTTATGTTAAATTGCGCCTAGGCCAGCTACCCTGTAATAATGTTCTGCTGGCATGGAAGGGGGTGCCTAGGGAGGAAAGAACTTGTCCCGATTGTTTATTTTTGGTTGATGATATAAAACACATGTTAGTGGATTGCTCTGCCTTGAACCCACTGAGGGAACACTGGCTGGGCGCTTTTAAATGTAATTCAAAGTATGATTTTGAAGCTATGCTACAAGCAGACGATTTTAGTAAAATTGTGAGGATTCATCTTTTTTTTAAGTTGTGTTTTTTACGTAGAGGAATAACTATGTAATGATTTGTATTATTCCTTGTACTTTTTCTTTTCTCTTTCATGATTGTGTCTATATCTTGTTATGCCTTAAATGGCTAAATAAAGATTATTTAAAAAAAAAAAATGTGGGGTGGGGGCAAATTTGTCTTTGCCCAGGTCGCCCTCTGACCAAACGCCAGCCCTGGTCATGACTCTGCTGGGGTTGCCTCCTGTCACTTGTATCTTGTTAAGTCCCTCTGTAAATGCAGCGGTTGCATTTAAAAATATAACATTTTAAAAAATAAAGGCGTGTTTCCCTGATTTAAAATGTAATACTGTTAATAGGCTTCTTTAAAATGTGCAAGGCCGACGGGCTGTGGGATTTGAACTTAGGTCGAGAGCTGAGACTGCATGGATGACAATAGGAGTTTCAGAAGTTACACAACTGGTGACTTAAAAATGATGGCAAGGGTTGGTCCAAGAAGGCGTTGGCACCGAAGTCTTCAAGATTTCAGAGTGGCACTTGGTTTTTATACGTATGTGGATTGAGAGTATAGTGGAGGCATTCTGGTTGTTCCGGTACCACTCAGCACCAGAAGCACAACAGTGGGTGCTCTCACTCACTTCCCGACTACAAATTGGACCCAGAACAAACCAGAACGATATTGACTATTTGTTACCAGGCCCGGCGCGGCCGAGGAAGTGGCCCAGGAGGCGGAGCCTAAAAGCCCGCGAAAGGAGGGGCGGCCCGGATTGGCCCCCCCTTTGTGATGTAAATACACTCGTCAGAGGCGTTCAAAAGCCTCTGGCGCGAAAGTTGCTAACCTCTCCAAATTTGCGCTTTCAGACGGATCATCATCATGCCGGAGCCCTTCCTCCAGCTGGCGGGACAGATCCGTGACGCATATGGGGAAGATTGGCTGCGGGCCAGCCTGCAGCTCCCGGCCGCACTGGCAGCCCACGTGGGGACGGCGCCCGCGCCCCCCACCCCCCTCCCAGGAGCCTGGCCCGCCTCCTACTAGAAGCTCGCCCAGCTGCAGAGATCCGACTGCACCCCGGGCCGGTGCCGCTGCCCAGGCCTCGCGGGGACAGGCAGCTGGCAGCACCGAGGGGAACAACACACTGCAGCGGGTAATGCAATTACGTGGGGGCCTGGCAACTGTACCAGGCTCCCGCTAATTGGGGTACGAGCCCGAAACGGTACAAGGCTCCCGTGGGTAAGACGGGTGCCGGCCTCTGGCCATTTAACCTTCTTTTTTTTTTTCCCCCTCAATGTTTACTTTTGCGGGGATTTGCCCTGCGCTCATCCCGAGGGGTTGGCTCTCTGTTTATTAGCATTTCTTTATTATATTGCCCAACTTTAGTTCACTGTCCAATCGTATGGTTTTTGATGTTGAGGTTCCTTGTGTGCTGCATGGTTTGCGTGTGGCACAACCACGTGGCCAGTGGTTCTGCCGGGGGTCGGTCTGGCGTTGGCTCGGGGGCCACCGTCCGGTTGTTTGAGTTTCATACATTTTAATGATATACTTGCAAGATGCAGCGTGCAATATGCTTCGTTCTGGCGACTAGTGTCTCTTATGGTGAGCATGCGCACAGGGAAAACTGGGTCTCACACCCCTTTCGGTCTCAATGCTGCCAAAGAATGCAAGTGGCAAGGCCTTTCATTAGGATCAAATGTAAATTAAATTTTAGGACGGCAAATGGTGGTTGGAGCGAATGTATCCGAAGGATTGTAATCAAGTGAGTAATAGCGGATAGCGGCTTTCGGCGGCAACTTGCTCCTCAATGTTGTCATAGTCTCTGGGAAGACCATTAGTGGGAGCAGCATAGGCTAAATCGGTTCGAGGTTTTCCCTTGTGGTGGGTGCCGGATGTGGTTCTAGGTTGGTCAATAGCTTGGAGCGGATGGAGAAGTTTCTTGATTTACAAGAGAATTGTATTAAGCAGAATAAAGAATTGTTTATTGTGAAACTTCCGCTACTGACAAAGCAGTTGACTTGCGACGAGGATGGGATTCCAGGGTCCGGTGCAGCCAGACGCCGAGGACCAGACGTAGGCCATCTGCTTTCCGTAATATGGAAACAGTTTAGGACATTACGTTGTATTTGCCCCATGCGGGTGCCGTACTCGCTCTGCCATGTGTATAGTCATTAGTAGTACCGTTGCTCCCCCTAGTGGTGAGCTGCGGAGCGGCATTTAGAATGACAGATTTTGACATAATGGTGCAGAAAGCGATTGTGTTAAGGGACAACAATGAGAAGTAAGGGAGGACCTATGGAGGTGTTCTGTGCAGTAGAGCAGGGCCTACAGGCTTGGTTACACTGAATTGCAGATTTTAATGAATGCAGGATGGTGGTGCAGGGCTCATGCCCTGATTGGTGTGAGGCTGTTACTTGCCGCGTGGGGAACTGGTATCGGATTGGTGTTCGGCACGCTACTGGGGTGCATGGCAGTCGCTGTGGGTACTGTTGTTTGCGGAGGCCACAGTCATGACTTATATTTGGTTGTCGCGTTGCTCTGCAAGTCCGCGACTGCGTTTAAAGTGTACTACCATATATTGCGGGCCTGCTGACTGCGTAAGGATCAAGGCGAGCTGGCAGCAGTAACTACAGCTGCTGTTTTGCTGCCACGCATCAGACACTACACTCCAGGTAATTGCATATATTGGGTGTGTCTTTGCTGCACAAGTCGATGCTCCACATGGAGAAGTTGACTGGGTCTAAGTATGGTAAGATGTATTTCAGGCTGGCTACAAGTAACTATGGTGGCTGTTCACGGTCACGCATCTGGGAGCGACACGGGTAACTGTGCTATTGATTTTAAATTGGTTAACCCAGACCGGTGTAGTGGTAAACCCAGACCAGTGTAGAATTTGGAGGTACACGGCGTGGGCCGCGAAAAACCCCCTGTTAGGCTGGCTCCTTTAGGGCTGCACGACAGGACCAGCGGGAAGGGTGGTGCATGCCCGCGGCAAAGACGGTGCCCCTAGAGAGGGGTTTGAGGCCACTGCGGGGGACATGACACCCACCGCCCACAAGCAAAGGGAGGTGGATCTTGTTAAAGGAAAAACTGGTGTGGAGATACCATTCTTGAGCAATGAATGCCTAAGTTTAACTGCATGCCGGCTGAAAAAATGACACCCGCTGCGTACGGTGACATTCAGCGGCTCCTAACTGATAATACGAATGTGCTTTCAAGAATGATCTGTTATTGATTGGCGGCATTGTGTGCCTTAAGAAAAGCATGCTAAGTGTTTCAAGGTCAATGAGTTTTCATGTATTATTAATTTTCAGCATTCTGTGCCTTAGGAAGCACGCTAAGGGTTACAATGTCAATGAGTTTTCATGCATTACTAGTTTTTCAGCATCGTTCCTTAAGAAAACCATACTAACGTTACAAAGTGATGAGTTTTCATGAACAAGCCATTATTAACGGGAACCCTGATAGCTCAGTTGGTAGAGCAGGAGACTCTATATCGCAAAGTTGTAAGTTCTAGCCCCACATTGGATGGGAAACGGTTAATTTCCATTATCTAATTTCAGCATTTTGTGCCCTCAGAAAAGCATATTAATTGATACAATGTCAATGAGTTTTCGTGAGCAATCGATTATTGATTGTCGGCACTTTGTGCCTTGAGAAAAACATACTGTTCGTACCACACCTGCCTGATTATGAGGGTGATGATAAACCGACCGCAAGTTGACAGATACTGCCCAGGCCTATGGAGCTGGTGAGTTGTTTAGCATTAGATTTCCTTTTGTCCCATGAGAGTTCTGCCATTAAACGGGTGTCTACGTAGAATAAGTCCAGTCAATATAACCCCTGACAGGCAATTACGTTGTGGGAGCTTGGGATGATAGGCGAGGTGTTTCTGCTGCCTCCTTACTGGCTATCGCATGCAGTGAATTGAGTTCCCAACGACAAACTATGGGGACAGCGAACTTTGAAAAAAAACAAAAAAAAAACTATAGTGCCAGGCCGTGCGCACTCCTTTAGGATCAGAGCAGCCACCACGGCGGCACAGAAAGGTTACCCCAAAGACGTGATAACGAGGTTTGGGAGGTGGCGCTAGGATGATTACAAGTAATACGTGCGCCCCCAAGGCAAAGGTGAGGGCTTGCAGGAGCCTGGTACGCCACCCCCACAACCCCTGTGAATATGTCTCTTGCCCCCTCCCTCTCTCTCTCTCTTCGCCCCGGTAGGATACAAGCGAAAGGTGTGGGTGGTAGGCCACGCACACAGTGAGAGAGCCGAGATGAGAGCAAGGAGAAGAAATCTATGGACGGGGCTAGGTTTCAAGAGCTGCGAGGTGCGCTGATGGGGAAGTAGAGTAGGAGATGGAGGGAGCTGGTGCCAGCACTCTAAAATCTGTTAGGAAGGGTCATCCGCTGGGGAGGCAACGTTTTGATAAGCATGGGCAGGCTGGACCTCTTATCAGCCATGAGGCGGTCCCTAAACGAGGTGAACAGGACCATGCTGCCAGAGACCATATTGCGGTCCAAAATAGTGTTAAGAGCTCGCTGGTGAAGTGCGGGGCCCCGTAGGGCGGTGGGAAGGTCCCGCCAAAAACAGAACCTAGCAGTGTAATGGTGGTGCAGGGCGCAAGTGATGGCAACCGTGAGGCACAGGCTCATTAACTACCGGACACCCGGTTTCTTCGAGCAGGACGGAGTTCACTTATCAGACATGGATTACGGACTTGCTTATGTTAAATTTGAGAGATGCATTGGAAGCCATAGGTTGTGCGTGAGGCCGTAGCAGCAGGGGGACCACCGAATGGCGAGAACCATTCGGTGGGTGGCGGTGCGTGAACCGGATCAGCGACAAGCGGAGGGGGAGGAGGCTCCTGGCCTCCACCGGAGGACCCGCTCCTCCCCAAGTTGGTTACAGGGCCTTGGGAGGCTTTACGCCAGGCCTAGAGGTGGTGGATGCGGGGAGGAGGCTCCTGGCCTCCACCGGAGGACCCGCTCCTCCCCAAGTTGGTTACAGGGCCTTGGGAGGCTTTACGC
>JAUBNU010464515.1:0-11479 GCA_032353855.1 Desmognathus kanawha | reverse complement strand
CGGGTCACTTATCGTAAATACAGGTAATCAGGAATCACAGCACGAGTCACACGGGGTCCGCTTGTTGTTCGCAAGCGTTGCATCTAAGTCAGCGTCTTCCTTATAAGGAGAAGCGCCGGGAGCTCAGAGCGAACATAGCGCTAAACAGGGAAAAAGGACTAAGTGTCCATGTGGAATACGGGCGGCCATCTTGGAATAGTATTCCTCAGTTTGTACAGGGCACAGGACACAAACGATGGACTAAAACATAGGCGGCCATCTTGAGAGCACAATAACAAGCAATGCCGTAACCGGCTACCGGCACCCGCATCCTAGAACAGTCTGGGGCGGATGCTGTATCTTTGCTGATACGACCACGGGTGCCGGAGGAGCCGGCCCCGTGGAGGTAGGGGTCGTGGGGGTCTCGGAGGTGAACGGGACGGATTCCTAACAGTACCCCCCCCTCCAGGGACGCCCCCCACAGGTTTGGGTTTGTCCGGTTGCCTAGCATGAAAAGCCGCTTGAAGGCGCGGGGCATGGACATTGGCAACCGGTTCCCAAGACCTGTCTTCTGGGCCATAACCAACCCAATCAATGAGGTACTGTAACTTCCCACGGACCAGACGGGAGTCCATTATCCTCGCCACTTGGTATTCACCTTGAGTATCGGGAGCAGGTTGAGAGACCCCAGCATCGGGACGGGTTTCAGGAGCGCAAGCCTTAACTTGAGAGACGTGAAACACAGGATGGCATTTCATAGTGAAGGGCAAGCGCAACTTGAGGACGAGGGGTGAGAGCACAGCCTCGACCACATAAGGACCAATATAACGAGGGGATAACTTAGGGCATGATGTTCCCTTAAAATGGAGATTTCTTGTGGACAACCATACTCTATCTCCAGGTTGAAACTTAGGAGCGTCTCTTCTATGTTTGTCAGCCTGTTCTTTCATCGCTGCCTTAGAGGCCAACAATAAAGAAGTGAGAACACGTACCCTAGATGAGAAGGTCTTGAGGAACACTGACACTTCAGGAACCAGGGAGGCATTAGGAAATCTAGAGGGGAGGAATCTAGGATGATAACCCATAAGGGCGCAGAAGGGAGTAGTCTTTATGGCGGAGTGATAGGAGTTATTATAAAGAAATTCTACAAGAGGCAAAGCGGAAAACCAATCCTTTTCATCTTTCATGCAAAAGACCCTTAAGTATTGTTCAAGAGTCTGGTTACATCTCTCCGTGGATCCATCGGTCTGGGGATGGTAACCAGAAGAGAACACAAGTTTCGTACCCAATTGCTCGTTAAACTCTTTCCAAAACTTGGCAATAAACTGAGATCCTCTATCACTCACAATCAAATCAGGTATACCATGTAGTCTAACCACAAAACTGATAAAAACCATAGCCAACACCTTTGCAGTAGGTAATCCAGTTAGGCCAATGAAATGGGCCATCTTGGTAAAGAGGTCAGTAACCACCAAGACTACAGAATGACCCTTGCTACAGGGAAGGTTGGTTATAAAATCCATGGAGATATTCCTCCAGGGTCCATCTGGGACTTTTAGTGGTTGTAATAACCCCTGGGGCATCAAATGGCTGGACTTAACTTTAGCACAAACCGGACACAATTGCACATATTCATTCACAGTTCTTTTCATCTTTACCCACCACACATATCGGGATAACATTTCTAGTGTTTTAACAGGACCAGGATGTCCTGCCAAAGGAGAATCATGGCACCATTGCATTAATTCCAGCTGCTGAGAACTCTTAGGCACCCACAGTCGTGAACCATGAAAAAGCAGGCCTTCAATTTCTTTATGTAAAGCACCCGCAGACAAAAAGCATTTCTTAGCTTCCAAGGAATAACTGTCACGCACTTCTTGCAAGAAAGATGACAAAACAGCCACAGTAGCACCAATAACTCTTTGAGGGGCTAAGATAGGAGTAGGGATTTGTTCCACCTTTTCCATTTCTGGGTAACGGCGGGACAGGGCATCGGCTCTGGCATTACAGGATCCAGGTTTATACGTGATCACGTAATCAAACCGCGAAAAGAATAAAGACCATCGAGCTTGTCTCCCATTCTGACAGGTTAAGTTTTTTAGGAACTCTAGGTTCTTATGGTCTGTATATATTGTGATAGCATTTCCAGTCCCCTCCAAATAATGCCTCCACTGCTTCAGTGCCTCTTTTATAGCTAGCAACTCCTTCTCATATATGGTATAGTTCCTTTCTGCCGGATTGAGTTTTCGGGAGTAGTAGGCTACAGGGTGTGTCTCCTGGAGTGCATCTTTTTGTGATAGTACAGCCCCTATTGCATTAGAGGAAGCATCCGCCTCGATAATAAAAGGCTTCATGAAATCTGGGTGTATTAGTACTGGTGCTTTAGTGAATTCCTTCTTTAGGATCTCAAAGGCTTCTTGTTGCTCATTACCCCAAATGAAACCTTTCTTCTTTAATACCTGTGTTAGTGGGAGGACAATGTCAGAGTATGCAGGGATATATTGTCTGTAGAAGTTTGCGAAGCCCAAGAACCTCTGGACATCCTTGATAGTTTGAGGGGCTTCCCATTGAACTATTGCCTGTATTTTAACGGGATCCATCTCCCTGCCCTGATGAGAAATCAAAAACCCTAGGAAAGGGACTTGCTGTTGAAAGAACAGACACTTGGTTTCTTTAGCGTACAATCTGTTTTGTAGAAGTTTCTCGAGTACGATTCGGACATGGCTAGTATGTTCATGCTCATTTTGTGAAAAGATCAGGATATCATCAAGATAGATCACCATGAAAGTATTTAATATATCTCGAAAGACGTCATTAACGAAATACTGGAAGCATGCGGGAGCATTGCACAATCCGAACGGCATCACTAAGTATTCATAATGCCCATGGGCCGTTCGGAAGGCTGTCTTCCATTCGTCTCCCTCCTTCATTCGCACTAGATTGTATGCCCCTCGGAGGTCTATTTTAGAAAAGACAGAGGCGTCTTGGATCTGGTCTAGTAGGACGGGTATCAGTGGCAGAGGATACCTATTCTTAATAGTAATTAGGTTTAACAATCTATAGTCTATACAAGGTCTTAACTCATCTGTGTCTTTCTTAGACACAAAGAACAAAGGAGCTCCTGCCGGCGAAGAAGAGGGTCGAATGAACCCCTTCTCAAGATTCTCCTTGATGTACCCCTTAAGGATGTTATCTTCCTTAGGTGAGAGGGCGTAGATTCTACCATGAGGAACACTGGTATTCGGAACCAAATCAATTCTGCAATCATATTCCCGGTGAGGGGGAAGGACATCTGCCTCTTTTTTATCAAAAACGGTGACCAAGTCGGGGTACCTGTCTGTGACTGCGTTGATATACCTTTTTTCTGTGGCCTCAATCTTAACAGTTCTTGTTTTCCAGTCAATTGCCGGGTTCCACTGGACTAACCAGGGCATCCCCAATATTATCTTGAAGGAAGGCACCTGTATGATATCGAATTGTTCCTTCTTTTCGACACCCTGGAAAACGATTGTGAGAGGGATGGTGTTTTCCTCTATCTGCCCGGACTTTAAGGGGGAGTCATCAACTGACATAGCTTGTTCTGGCCTAGATCTCTTACGAATGGGGATTTGGTGAAGTTTTTGGAACTCACTATCTAGGTAGTTCCCGTTCGCCCCACAGTCTAGTAATGCACAGGTGTGCAGGTCTTTCCTTCCTGTAATACGGATGGTTATCTCAAGGTACAGGTGAGGAGAGGAAGGAGCATCACCCAGTATCGTACCTAATACGCGAGGAGTGTATGGAATAACTTCGCCCAGGAGACCTCCTCGTGTGTCTACCGGGCGTTGTCTTTTCCCGAAATCAAGGGACAATGATTAATGGCGTGTTTTGGATCGCCACAATAAAAGCAAAGACCCTCTCGGCGCCTTCTCTCTTTTTCACGCGTTGAAAGGGGACCTCTAACCCCACCAAGTTGCATGGGTTCACTAGTGTCTGTATCTCTAGTGGGAGGAGGCGTATATCGTTGAAAGGGGCGATAATTCTCGTGCTTTCTCCTTTCTCTCTTACGTTCACGTAAGCGTTGGTCTAGCTGGATGGTTAAGGTGACGTACTCAGAAAATAGCTTGGGTAAGGTTACCATGTTAGCTAACATATCTTTAATTTCCTCTCGTAGGCCCTTGTAAAACAATTTAATGAGGACGGTGTCAGGCCAAGTGGTAGTAGAGGCCAAGAGTTGAAATTGTGTAATATATTCTTGTGTATCTTTATTGCCCTGCTTGTATTCAAGCAATTCAGTTTGCCTAATATCATCTTCCTGTTGACACTCAAACATGTTAGAGAATAAGCTCAAGAACCCGTTATAATCCTTCAATATTCTGTGATCATCATTAATAAAGGGAGTCGCCCATTTCAGTGCATTCCCATCCAAATTCATTAAGATGAACATCACCTTACTGTTGTCTGTAGCATAAACACGGGGTTTATTCAGGAAATGCAGTTTGCACTGCGTGAGGAATGACCTGAAATCTTTATTATCCCCTCTGAACTTGTTGGGCATAGGCGGGTTCGGGAGGAGGTGAGACAGAAATGGTGTTGCTGGATCTGCAGGAGGTGGGACTATAGGGTTTAATGGTGCAGGGGCAGCTCCACCAATCGGTGCCTCTCTTTCTAGGGCCTGTACTCTACCGGCCATGGTCTGTTGTTCTGTTCTAATACCTCCTATTTCCTTTCCCAAAGCACTTAGAGTGTGCTGCACCCTGGCAAACTCTTCATCGAGTTTCAGACCCCACACTACGCTTATGTCAGGTTCCTCACTCATCGCTGTGGAAGGTTGGCTTGCGAACAATCTGTTGGACCTTCAAGCACTTGCACCTCACAGCGATGAGTAGAGGCTTCCCTTGTTCCTCCCTCTGCTGTATATGTATATACAGCCAGAAGGTTGAAAAAGGGGGCCCACAAGGACCGGGGTTGTCACTTGTGACACTGCACCTGAAAGACACAAATGAACAGATATACCAGGTTAGGGGCGCTATGTAACAGTGAAACGCTATGGTATTCAATATAAAGCAGACTGTTGTAAGATGTGAGCGCTCACCAAAATAATACCCCCTTGCTGTTCAATACCGGGTGCAGTGTATGTTATAGTCCTGTAGGTAGCGGACACTGCAGAGGAGATGGTAGCAATTGCGCGTTCTAACACACGCGCGTATCCTCAGAGTGTAGGACTATGGGCTAGGCTTTCCCTAACCTAGGGGGAAGTGAAGCCACACAACTAAAGAGCGTAGGAAACTACGCGTACCAACACAACAGGTCAAAGCAGGCAAAGGATCACACCAGGAGAGCATAAACAAGAACCGAGGAGCAGGCAATCACAATCCAGGAGGCAGGCAGAGGTCTAATACACAGACGGGCAGCAAAGTACAAGAGGGCAGAGGCAAAGGATAACCAGGGGCAGAGCAAGAGATCAATATACCAGTACGAGCATAAACAAGGCAGAGGATAAGACAAGAGCAAGGTCGATACACAGGCCGGGTCACTTATCGTAAGCACAGGAAATCAGGAATCACAGCACGAGTCACACGAGGTCCGCTTGTTGTTCGCAAGCGATGAATGCTGGCCGGCGTCTTCCTTATAAGGAAGTACCGATAACCCACAAAGCCATAGCAGCGCTAAACATAGAGGAAGGACTGAAGGATCCGGTGTATGGAGGGCGGCCATCTTGGACGGGCTTCCATCCAATGTTCATACTTTAGGCGCTGACACAAAGAAAGGACTACAACACAGGCGGCCATCTTGAGAGCACAATAACACAGCAATGCCGTAACCGGCTACCGGCACACGCATCCTAGAACAGTCTGGGGCGGATGCTGTACCTCTGCTGAAAGGACCACGGGTGCCGGAGGCGCCGGCCCCGTGGGGGTAGGGGTCGTGAGGGTCTCGGGGCGTTTGAGGGCAGATGGGACGGATTCCTAACAGTACCCCCCCCCTCCAGGGACGCCCCCCACAGGTTTGGGCTTGTCCGGTTGCCTTGCATGAAAAGCCGCTTGAAGGCGCGGGGCATGGACATAGGCAACCGGCTCCCAAGACCTGTCCTCAGGTCCATAACCAACCCAGTCAATAAGATATTGCAATTTACCCCGGACCAATCGGGAGTCTAATATCCTAGCCACTTGATACTCCCCCTGGGTGTCCGGAGAAGGTTGAGAAACCCCAGTGTCAGGGCGGGTTGCAGGCGGGCAATCTTTTACTTGTGAGACATGGAACACCGGATGACATTTCATCGAAGCAGGCAATCGTAATCTAAGAACAAGGGGTGAGAGTACTGCCTCAATGACATAGGGCCCTATGAAACGTGGGGCTAATTTGGGGCATGAAGTTCCCTTAAAGTGGAGGTTCCGTGTGGACAACCATACCCTATCACCCGGATGAAATGTAGGTGCGTCTCTCCTGTGTTTATCTGCTTGCTCCTTCATCGCTGCTTTTGAGGCCAGCAATAAGGTAGTGAGCACGCGCACCCTAGATGAGAAGGACCTAAGAAACACTGATACTTCAGGAACCAGGGAGGCATTAGGAAACCTAGAGGGCAGGAATCTGGGATGATACCCCATCAGAGCACAGAAGGGAGTAGTTTTTATTGCTGAATGGTACGAGTTGTTGTATAAAAATTCCACTAGTGGCAAAGCGGGAAACCAGTTCTTTTCGTCCTTCATGCAGAACACTCTCAAGTACTGTTCTAAAGTTTGATTACACCTTTCAGTAGACCCATCCGTTTGAGGATGATAACCGGAGGAGAACACCAATTTTGTGCCTAGTTGCTCATTAAACTCTTTCCAAAACTTGGCAATAAACTGTGATCCTCTATCACTCACAATCATGTCAGGAATACCATGTAATCTCACTACGAAGCTAATAAAAACCATAGCCAAAATTTTCGCTGTAGGTAAACCAGTTAAACCAATAAAATGAGCCATTTTAGTGAAAAGATCTGTAACCACCAAGACTACTGAGTGTCCTTTGCTAGAGGGGAGATTAGTAATAAAATCCATGGATATATGGCGCCACGGCCCTTCTGGAACTTTCAATGGTTGTAGCAACCCCTGTGGCATCAAATGACTGGCTTTAACCTTAGCACAGATAGGACACAATTGCACATAATCATTTACCGTTACTCTCATCTTTTCCCACCATACATATCTGGATAACATCTCTAAGGTCTTTACAGGACCAGGATGTCCAGCTAAAGGGGAATCATGACACCATTGCATCAACTCTACTTGTTGTGACTCTTTAGGTACCCACAGACGTGACCCGTGAAACAGCAACCCTTCAATCTCCTTATGTACTGCGCCTGCCGCCAAAAAACGTTTCTTCGTCTCTATAGAGTAACTATCTCTTACTTCTTGCAAAAAGGATGACAAAACGGAACTGGTAGCACCAACCACCCTCTGGGGAGCTAATATGGGAGTCGGAGGTGGTTCCACTTTTTCCACTTCGGGATAGCAGCGGGATAGGGCGTCCGCTCTAGCATTACATGATCCAGGTTTATAAGTGATTACGTAGTCGAAACGCGAGAAAAATAAGGACCATCTAGCTTGTCTCCCATTTTGGCAAGTTAGGTTCTTTAAGAATTCTAAGTTCTTATGATCTGTGTAGACGGTGATCACATTTCCAGTACCCTCCAAATAATGCCTCCACTGTTTCAGTGCCTCTTTTATGGCCAAGAGTTCCTTCTCATATATGGTGTAATTACTCTCTGCTGCACTAAGTTTTCTCGAATAGTATGCTACAGGATGTGTCTCTTGTAGCTCATCTTTCTGGGATAACACAGCTCCTAATGCATTAGCGGAAGCATCAGCCTCAATAATGAATGGCTTAGTAAAGTCAGGGTGTATTAGTACGGGTGCCTTAGTAAATTCTTTCTTTAAAACCTCAAAGGACTCTTGTTGTTCATTCCCCCACTTAAAACCCTTCTTCTTGAGCACCTGAGTTAAGGGAAGTACAATGGCGGAATAGGCTGGGATGTATTGTCTGTAAAAGTTTGCGAACCCTAAGAAGCGTTGTACATCCTTAACTGATTGGGGAGCTGCCCATTGTACAATCGCCTGGATCTTAACGGGATCCATCTCTCTGCCCTGATGTGATATTAAGAATCCTAAGAATGGAACTTGTGGTTGGAAGAATAAACATTTGGATTCTTTGGCATAAAGTCTATATCGTAGAAGCCTCTCAAGAACTAATCGAACGTGCTGGCTATGTTCTTGCTCGCTCTGGGAAAATATCAATATATCATCTAAATAGATGACCATGAAAGTGTTTAACATATCTTGAAAGACGTCATTAACAAAATATTGAAAACACGCGGGAGCATTGCACAGGCCAAAAGGCATTACCAGGTACTCGTAGTGCCCATGAGCCGTCCGGAAGGCAGTCTTCCATTCGTCTCCTTCTCGCATCCTTACCAAATTATAAGCTCCCCTAAGATCGATTTTTGAAAAGATACTGGCATCTTGGATTTGGTCCAGTAAGACAGGGATCAATGGCAAGGGATAGCGGTTCTTAATTGTGATTAGGTTCAAGAGCCTATAATCGATACACGGTCGGAGTTCATCTGTGTCTTTTTTCGATACGAAAAATAAAGGAGCACCTGCTGGAGAAGAAGAGGGTCTAATGAAGCCTTTCTCAATGTTCTCCTGTATATACCCTTTAAGGATCTTATCCTCCTTAGGGGAAAGGGCATAAATCCGACCATGAGGGACACTGGTGTTAGGGATTAGATCTATCCTACAGTCGTATTCTCTGTGGGGTGGAAGAACATCTGCCTCTTTTTTATCAAATACGGTGATTAAGTCAGGATATCTATCTGTGATGGCATTTATAGAACGTTTTTCCGAGACTTCAAGACTGACTGTCCTTGTTTTCCAATTAATGTCTGGGTTCCACTTTACCAACCAGGGCATACCTAGGATGATCTTAAAGGACGGGACCTGAATGATATCGAATTGTTCTGTTCTTTCTACCCCTTGAAAAGTAATGGTAAGGGGAATGGTATTTACTTCAATCTGTCCTGATTTCAGTGGTGAATCATCCACTGACACGGCATGCTCTGGTCTAGTTCTTTTACGTATTGGTATCTGATGTAGCTGTTGAAACCCACTATCAAGATAATTCCCATTTGCTCCACAGTCTAGTAAAGCACGAGTATGAAGGGCTTCTCTCCCTGGTAGATGAATGATGATATCAAGGTACAGATGGGGAGAAGAGGGAGCATCACTTATTAGGGTGCCTAATACGCGAGGAGTATATGAAGGAACCACGCCCAGGAGACCTCCTCGGGTGTCTACCGGGCGTTGGCTTTTCCCGATATCAGGGGGCATTGATTTATGGCATGTTTAGGACTACCACAGTAGAAACAAAGACCCTCTCTCTTACGCCTCTCTTTCTCTCGTGCAGAAAGTGGACCCCTGACCCCACCCAGTTGCATAGGTTCACTAGAGTCAGATTCTTGAGTAGGAGGAGGTGAGTAACGTTGGAAAGGACGGTAATTATCATATCTTCTTCTTTCCTTCTTACGCTCACGTAAGCGTTGATCTATTTGGATAGTCAATGTGACATACTCAGAAAAAACTTTAGGCAAGGTGACCATGTTTGCCAACATATCTTTTATCTCTTCCTTTAGACCTCTGTAGAATAATTTAATCAAAACGGAATCTGGCCAGTTTGTAGTAGAAGCTAAAAGTTGGAAGTGAGTAATATACTCCTGTGTCTCCTTATTACCTTGTCGATAGTCTAATAATTCAGTCTGTCTGATTTCGTCTTCTTGCTGGCATTCGAACATGTTGGAAAACATATTCAAAAATTCATTATAATTCTTCAGCATACTATGGTCTGCATTAATAAAGGGAGTTGCCCATTTCAGCGCGTTCCCTTCCAGATTCATCAGGGTAAACATTACCTTACTACCATCTGTAGCATAAATACTAGGTTTATTGAGAAAATGTAGCCTACATTGAGTCTGAAATGCCTTGTAATCTTTGCTGTCCCCTCCAAATTTGGTGGGCATAGGAGGGTTTGGGAGTAAGTGAGTTAGCAATGGCATTACTGGATGTGCAGGAGGTGGCATAATGGGGTTTATGGGTGCGGCTCCGTCTATGGGAGTCTCTAATAGTTGTACCCTATTAGCCACTGTTTGCTGTTCACTTCTGAGACTCCCAATCTCTTTGCCTAATGCACTTAAGGAGTGATGTACTTTGGCAAACTCTTCATCGAGTTTCTGGCCAAATACCACATTTATTGGTGGGGCGTCCTCACTCATCACTGCAAAAGGTTGGCTTGCGAACAATCTGTTGGACCTTCAAGCTCTTATACCCTGCAGCGAAGAGTGGAGGCTTCCCTTGTTCCTCCCTCTGCTGTACACAAAAATATCTATACAGCCAGAAGGTTGAAAAAGGGGGCCCACAAGGACCAGAGTTACCTCTTGTGGCACTGCACCTGTAAGACACAAAATAATGAAACACAATGTTAGGAGGGACCCACCCTGAGAGGAATTGTGAATGAGTGCTGTGAGAAGACTGTTGTAAGCTACCAACACTCACCAGATTTACACCCCCTTGATGACCAATACCGGGTGCAGTGGAAAAAGGCGTCCAATAGTGAATGTTCACCAAGAAGCGTAATTTGGCAATAGCGTGTTCTAACACACACGCAAACTTCAAGTGAACTGGACTCAGAACTATACTTTCCCTCAAACACAGCTAATGAAGGAGACACGGTAGTATCGTAGCAAATCTACTACGCACCACAAACAAGACGAGTCAGAGCAGGCTATGGGTCACAACAGAGTAGTCAGAACAAGGACACAGGAGCAGGCAAGGCAGGTCTAAATGCAGGCAAGGGTCAAGGCACAGGCGGGCAGCAAAAGTACAGAAGGGCAGTAACAAATAGAATAACCAGGAGACAGAGCAGGAGTCTAATAACCAATGCGGGCAAACACCAAATCAGAGGATGAGACAAGAGCAGAGTCAAAGACAGGCCGGGTCACTTATCGTAATACTGGAGAGCAGGATTCAAGGCACGAGTAACACGAAGTCCGCTTGTTGTTCGCAAGCGAAGCACTGTAGTTAGCGTCTTCCTTATAAGGAAGTACGCCGGCTTCCCCGTAGGCTTTGTTGTGCGTGCAATGCGTGCCGTGAATGCGGGCGGCCATCTTGGAAGGGGAGACTCAGAGTACTCAGTGGGCGAGGACACAAACAAGGGACAAGTGTGCGAGCGGCCATCTTACAATAATTATTACGTACCGAAACCGGCTACCGGCGCTAGTAACTCACAACAGTCTGGGGCGGATACTATACTGTTGCTGGAAGGACCACGGGTGCCGGAGGCGCCGGCCCCGTGGCGGTAGAGTACGTGAGGGTCTTCTACGCTGAGGTACCTGATTCCTAACAGTACCCCCCCCTCCAGGGACGCCCCCCACAGGTTTGGGCTTGTCCGGTTGCCTTGCATGAAAAGCCGCTTGAAGGCGCGG
>JAUBNU010453447.1:0-11481 GCA_032353855.1 Desmognathus kanawha | reverse complement strand
CCACTCTGTCAAACATGTGGCATAGTCATGCAACTGTATTGCGACACCCGACATTGGGTGAGCAATAGATGAACCCTTCATAACGTTGTTACAATTACTGCAACCCAAACATGGGAAAGTACCACAAATTTTTTTACATAACAATGTTTGAGTATCTCTCAGCTGCATTATCAGCTCTGATCAGTAAATCCCGCAAGTTTCTCGATCGTCTGTATGCAAACCGTGGACAATTAAGTGACCGTAAGTGTCGTTCACCTTGTAAAATGTGCCAATGTTTCCTAATGATTTTAACAATGGATGCTGATTTAGGCCCAAATGTAGTGACACAGGTCAAAATCTCATTAGTCTCATCACTAGGAATAGTCCTTAATCTTGGTTGTAATAAGTCTTCACGATTAATCAAATTGATTTTTGCAATTGCCTGCTTCAAAACATCTTGCGAGTAACCCCTTTCAGAGAATTTTTGACACATTTTCATACTCTCATTCAAAAAACATTTTCATCTGAACAAATTCGTTTAGCACGTAATAACTGGCTAAAAGGAAGAGATTTAATGAGGGAAGGGTTATGATAAGATCTAGCATGTAACAATGAATTTCTGTCAGTAGGCTTTGAGAAAAGACTGTATTGAAAAGACAAGTTTTGGTAGGACACCATTGTGTCCAAAAACTGAATAGTCTCATTAGAAAATTGATGTGAAAATGTAATTGTCGGATGAATGGTGTTCACCAAGCCAGGAAGGTGTTCAATGAATTGATATCACCTGTCCAAATCATGAAAATGTCATCAATATATCTCACGAGAAGTTTGATAAATGGAGACCAGTTAGGATCATTCATAATCATTAAATCAATGGAATACATAAACAAATTAGCATAGTTCAGAGCCATATTGGCCCCCATGGCTGTGCCCCGAATTTGTTTAAAGAAATTGGTTTGAAATCTGAAGTATGCATTGTTTAAAATCACATGCAGGAGTTGAACAACAAATTCAGAGTTAAAGTCTGGATTAGGGTCATTGGTAAGTACAGTACGAATAGCCTCAATCCCCTCTACATGTGGAATGTTTGTATAGAGGGATGTCACAGCCATAGTAACTAACCAAACACTTTCAGGTAGGTCAGAACAGTTGTCCAATCGGTTAATGAAGGATGTCGTGTCTTTGATAAAGGTTACTTGACGTTCTACAAATGGTTTCAAGCATTGGTCAATGTAACATGCCCATTTTTCAAAAATAGAGCCAATGCTGGCCACAATTGGTCGCAAAGGGGGATTGTTTAAACATTTATGAATTTTGGGAAGACCATACATCACTGGTGCCACCGGGTGATCCAACCATAAATATTTGTAAGTATTATCTGAAATCCAATTCTTTATCAGTGCTGTATCAAGAACTTTCTTCAAGGGTTCTTTCAATGAAAAAATAGGATCAGAGGTAAAAGGTGGGTAAGTCTCAGTGGGTAAGTTTCATGGTCTCAAGGTAATGATCATGTTTCATTATTACAAGCGCACCACCCTTGTCGGCTGGTTTCAAAATGATTTTTCTGTTAGCTTGTAAATTCCTAATGTTAAGCCAGTCACTACGTGACAGGTTAGATGATCTCATTTTGCCTTTAAAATTTATTTTTTTAATGTCTTTTTTGATGAAGCTTTCAAAGTTGTTTATAGCTGGACTGACATCATACGGAACAAACCTACTCGGTGGAAAAAACTCTCGGTAGGGACATGTAGATGGTTGTGAATTGGGTGGATTCTTTGCAAAGAAGCAACGCAACAAAATTTTCCATATTAGCCTAAACATGTCTACCTCCGTTTGAAATGCAGAGTTATTAGTTTTAGGAACAAAAGATACCCCACAGTTCAAAGTTTTTACAATACTCTCAGATAATGATTCACCAGAGATGTTAATTACCAGGTTATCTACTTCTGACTGAGTTTGGTGTGTTAGAACCAATGTTGAAACAGGTTTTTCTTTTACTCCCCCTCCTAGTTTTCTTGTAATCTTGTCTAAAAAAAGACTTTGTTCAGATGTAGTACTGACTCCATACCCGATACCTTTGGGGGCTCCCAGATACCAACAACATCTGAACAAAGTCTTTTTTTAGACAAAACTACAAGAAAACCAGGAGGGGGAGGAAAGGAAAAACCAGGTTTAACAACAGCAACAACCCGTCAAACCCGGAGTCAGAAATAGATAGCTTGGTTATTAACATCTCTGGAAAACCACTACCTCAAAGCACCTTAAAAACACTCAACCGAGGGATTTCCTTTGTACCTAAAACGTATAACTCAGCATTCCAAACAGAAGTCGATATGTTTAGGCTTATACGTAAAATCTCTCTACGATGTTTCTTTGCAAAGAATCCATCTAGTACACAACCATCGACATGTCCTTATAGAGAATTCTTTCCTCCAAGTAAGTTTGTTCCGTACGATGTAAGTCCAGCTATTAACAACTTCGAAAATTTGATTAAAAAAGATATTCAGAGGATCAACTTTAAAAGTAAAGTACGAGAATCAAATTTGTCACGAGCTGATTGGAGTAATATAAGGAGCTTACAAGCAAATAGAGACATCATTCTAAAACCAGCAGACAAGGGTGGAGCATTAGTGATAATGAAGCGGGATCACTACACGGAGACTCTGAAAACTGATTTATTAGACAGGGAAACGTACTTACCTCTAAACACTGACCCAATTTTGCCAATTAAAGAACAATTTAAGGAGACCCTTGATACGGCATTAGTTAAGAATTGGATTACGGAAAATACATACAAATACCTTTGGTCAGATCATCCAGTAACACCAGTAATATATGGTCTTCCTAAAGTCCATAAATGTCTTACTAATCCTCCAATGCGACCAATTGTGGCCAGTATAGGCTCAATTTTTGAAAAATCAGCATGCTTTGTTGATCAGTGTCTTAAACCATACGTTGAACGCCAATCAACATTTATTAAGGATACAACATCGTTCATCAACCGACTGGATAACTGTTCTGATTTGCCAGATAAAGTATTATTGGTGACAATGGACGTGACTTCTCTGTACACAAACATCCCCCATGCAGAGGGGGTTGAAACCATTCGTTCAGTACTGGTAGATGATCCAAACCCAGATTTCAACTCTGAATTTATTATTCAATTATTGGAGATGATTTTGAATAACGCATATTTCAGGTTTCAAACTAATTTCTATAAGCAGATTCGAGGAACTGCTATGGGGGCCAATATGGCCCCCAATTATGCAAATTTGTTTATGTACCCCATTGATTTGACGATCATGAACCACCAGATTTGGTCCTTACATATTAAACTATTTGTCAGATACATTGATGACATCTTCATGATATGGACAGGTGATGCCAATACACTGCAAGAGTTCTTTTCCTGGGTAAATACAATTCATCCCACAATCAAATTCACTTACTCATTCTCACCAGAAAAAATACAATTTTTGGACACAATGGTATCATACCGAGACATGTCTTTTCACTTTGATTTATACACTAAAACTACTGACAGGAACTCTTTGCTCCATGCGAGATCTTACCACAACCCTTCCTTGATTAAATCGCTTCCATTTAGCCAACTACTAAGGGCTAAACGGATATGCTCAGACAACAGCAACTTTCTAATTGAAAGTAAGAAAATGTGTAAAAAATTTCTGGAAAGGGGTTACCCTGAGGAGGTCTTACAACAAGCAACTCAAAAGATTTCCCTGATTAACCGTGAGGATCTGTTACAATCGCGACTAAATACCAACCCCTTGGAGGAAACCAGTGAGATGTTGACATGTGTGACCACTTTTGGGCCAAAGTCCGCATTAATTGTGAAAACTATTCGTAAACATTGGCACATCCTACAGGGAGAACGACACCTAAGGTCACTAACCTGTCCAAGATTTGCATACAGGAGGTCAAGAAATTTGAGGGATCTTTTGATCCGAGCGGATGAGCTACAACCCAGAAGAACACAAATGTTACTACGGAAGAGAATAAGCGGCACATTCCCCTGTTTGGGGTGTAGCAATTGTAACAACGTGTTGAGAGGCTCAACTTTGGCGCACCCCATGTCAGGACTTCCAATTCCTTTGCGTGATTATGCTACATGCCTAACAGAATGGGTGGTTTATGTGATTAAGTGCCCTTGTGGTAAACTCTACGTTGGCCAGACCTGTAGATCGATAAGGGAGAGAATAATTGAACATAAATCGGCCATCAGACGTGTTTACCTGAAATCACCAGTAGCTAAACACTTTAAAGAAGCTAATCACAACATAGCTCAACTTAAATTCTGCGTATTGGAAATAATTAAAAAACCTGTAAGAGGGGGGAACCGACAACAGACCCTTGATCAGCGAGAAAAATACTGGATTTTTCATTTACAAACCCTACAACCACGAGGTCTTAATGAACAATACTCGTTAGTATCATTCTTGTAGAGTACATGTATCAGCGAGATAGGACTAGCCTGTGATGAAATTTTGAAATGATAATAATGTTTGTAAATAATATCTTTTTGAAACGTTAATATATTTTTTATTTTATTTTATTTTGGTGTTTATATGTCTGTAAATAACTTCTTTTGAAATGTTAACATTTTTATTTGGTACTTATATGTAGATGGGACCCAGATCGATTACAGTGATTGACAGTGGATACTATGTATTAGTTGTGAAGAGTGAAAACCGCTTCAAACTGTAAAACCATTGCTATTTTACCAATGTTGCACGCGATATGGCCACTGGTCTGAATACTATAACGCTGTATATTTATAAGTGTCTACTGGCACTTCAAACATCAGGAAGATGTGAGAGATGGATTAATATCTACTCTGGTCATGTGACCTTGAACTTCAAACAATACTAACTTGACCTGACTGGGTGAACATACTTTAAGATTTACTACGAATAAGGGTTGACGAGGCGGGACTTGCATAATGAATAAAACACGTGACATTACGTCTTTATCAGACGACGTAAGGTAGTATATTAGAATACGTCGATCACACAATGTGCAATTGGTGGAGTATTGCGACACGAGTATTTAGAAAATAAAACATTAAAGCACCGATTAAAGCTGACTGTTTTGAAAATGTAATTGTGGTTACAATTTACAACATTTATCTAGCAAGGGAAGCTTGTTAACAATTGGTGACTGGCTTGACGAATCAAGTTTGTTTCCTTAAAAGGATAAACACGCATGCGTAGTGTCGAGACACTATTCACCTCCGTGACCGGCTACGACGTGAGCTTACCGAGCGGTAAGTTTGTTGTTTACTTTTGATGGTGAGATGGTCAAACCAGGACCTTTAACTTTATAGAGTGACTAGTGCCAGGGCAGAATGCTATAGTCACGCATTTCTGTCTTTTTTTTCACTTTCTGTAGTGACGGCTTCACTGTCAGGGGTGTGCCCCCGCACAAACTTCTCTTAGAAACGGTGTTACCGTTTGGGGCGTGTCCCCGTTTACCAAGGTACGTAAGGTTTGCTACAATCATTGTGAATTGGTGAAATAGGGTTTGTAGTATAATGACGTAATAAGAAATTCGTTTTTCTTACAGGAACTACGTATTTAGTTCCACATTTAAAGGTCAGTGTTAGTATGTTTTCACGTTTTTTTTGACTCGAGTAGAATTTTAGGATGACGACTGATTGTTAACTCTTGTGCAACTTGATTCTATAGCAATAGGTTGGCGGAAACACCACAAGCAGGTGGGCCCTCTTTTCCCCTTTTTTTCTTGTATATAATATGTTGGAAGACATTAATTTATATTACTTACTGAAACTTTATTTTTTCTTCCTTTTTTCTACCATGTGATACATTCCATGTAAATTGTTGAAATGTACGACCTATCAACAATCGGTATGTTTTTTCTTCTGGAACTTCTTTACACATTTAAGACTTATATCAATGAACTTTAAGGCTTGCATCTGATGAAGGGCAACACCCGAAACAATTGTTATGCATAATGCCTAGCTAACTAGATGAATTGAATCTAGAATGATTTGAGTTATATTAAAGTGGACACTCTATTTGATAGTCAACTGCTTTGTTTTCTTTGAATTTGTGAATTATTGTATTGATTATATTATTATGATCGCGAATGTTTTTTGTTGAAGACAAAAATGTCAAAATAAGTATTGTATTGTAAGCAACTAATTACATTACACTGGTTTGGAAAACAAACTTCAGAATAGGAAAACATTTTCTCCTTATTAAATCTAAGGAGTGCAACCTCATTTGTTGACCGTTACCAATAGGTCACAACACTATTGCATCTATTCCAAGATGGCCACCCTCGTATGTCCTGAGATGCTAGTCCCCTTTCTATGTTGATCACCTCTCTGCTAACTAAGTGCCTGGACCGGGCTTCCTTATAAGGAAGACGCCGGCGCCGGCAATACGCTTGCGAACAACAAGCGGACTGCGTGTGATTCGTGTTGATTCCTGTGCTCCAGTTCTCCTGCTACATTGCGATAAGTGACCCGGCCTGTTCCTCGACCATTCTTTGTCTCTCCCTATTGCTTGTTTGCTTTTGCTGGTATTTTGACCCTCTGTGCCTGTCTACTGGATATTCTCTGCTTGTGCCCTTTTGTTGCCTTTGCTGCCCGGTTGTGTCCTGACCCCTGCCTGTTCTACTGGATTGAGCTGTCTGTCCCTTGGTATAGTTATTGATCTCCTGGTTTTGACCTTGCCTCCTCTGACCTGCTGTGTACTTAGCCCTTGCTGTTTGCATAGGGAAAGTTCGATACCCCAAAGTCCTGCACTCCTGAAATACGCGTGTGTTAGAACGCGTCTTGCCATCTCATCATTTGAGGAGTGCTAACATCATATTGGACTTTATTTATCCTGCACCCGGTATAGAGCTACTAGGGGGTATATCATTGGTGAGCGTGTATTTGTTGCTACAGTCTAGACTTTCCACTTTTGCCAACCTTCACCCATCGTCTCCAATTAACAAGCGCTATCCTCCCCTTCTGTCTTGCAGGTGCAGTGCCACAAGGGAAAACACCACAGGGCCTTGTGGGCCCCCTTTTTCATCCTGCTGACTGTGTATGTATAGTACATACACAGCAGAGGGAAGAGCAAGGGAAGCCTCTGCTCGTCGCCGCGAAGAGAAGTGCTTGAAAGTCCAACAGATTGTTCGCAAGCCATCTTCCGCGGCGATGAGCGAGGTTAAACCCGACATTGCTGTAGAGTGGGGTCCCAAGCTAGATGCAGAGTTCGCTCTAGTTCACCAGACCTTAAGTAAATTGGGGACTAATTTAGAGGGACTCGTCCAGGGACAACAAAGTATGGCCACTCGAGTCCGGGTATTAGAAACTGGGGGTCCAGCGGCAGATGCCGCAGCCGCCCCCGTAATTCCTGCCAGACCACCCCCTGCAGTACCCGATAGACCTCACTTTACACATGTCCTTCCGAACCCCCCTATGCCTCAAAAGTTCAAGGGGGATAGTAGAGACTACAAAAACTTCATGACCCAGTGTAAGTTACATTTTCTGAATAAGCCCAACGTGTACAATACAGACAGCAGCAAGGTACTCTTTATCTTAATGAATTTGGAAGGGAATGCTCTAATATGGGCTACCCCCTTCATCAATAGCAACCATAACATGTTACGTGACTACAATGAATTTTCCCGTCTTCTTTCTGATATGTTTGAATGTCAGCAAGAGGAAGACATTCGCCAGAATGAATTACTTGAATATAGGCAAGGTAACCGAGAAACCCAGGAGTATATTACTCATTTCCAACTGTTAGCCGCCACCACAGCCTGGCCAGACTCAGTCCTCATTAAGTTGTTTTATAAGGGACTACGCGAAGAAATCAAGGATCAGTTAGCCAACATGGTCACCCTGCCCCGAGTGTTCTCAGAGTATATCACCTTGACCATACAAATCGACCAGAGAATGCGTGAACGAAAGAAAGAAAAGAGGCGGGCCGAGGGATACCGTCCTTTACAAAGATATGCCTCACCTCCCCATAGAGAGCCTGATACTAGTGAACCGATGCAGCTAGGGGGGGTTAGGGGTCCCCTCTCCATGCGAGAGAAAGAGAGAAGACGCCGAGAGGGATTATGTTTTTATTGCGGTGATCCGAGACACGCAATCAATCGATGTCCTCTGATATCGGGAAACGCCAACGCCCGGTAATCTCAAGAGGAGGACTCCCGGGCGCAGAGCAGATAACTAATCCTCGCCTATTGGGCACCATCGCGGGTGACGCACCTTCAGCCCCACATTTGTACTTAAACATTGCTATCCATCTACCAGGAGAAAGGGTTCTCCATACGAAAGCCCTTCTAGATTGCGGAGCTAATGGCAACTACATTGACCATACCTTTCAGAGACTTCATCAGATCCCTATCAGGAAAAGAAGTAGACCAGAACAGGCAATGACAGTAGATGATTCAGTATTAAAATCAGGACAGATAGAAGAAAACACCATTCCCTTGACTATAGCCTACCAAGACGTAATGAAGGAAGAGCAATTTGACGTCATACATACTCCTTCCTTCAAAATAATACTGGGCATGCCGTGGCTTATAAAATGGAACCCTACCATTAATTGGAGAGACAGAACTGTGACTCTAAAGAACACTGAAGTAATATATATAAATGCTATTACCGACCGCTACCCTGAGTTAACTACAGTGTTTGATAAAAAGGAGGCGGACATCCTTCCCCCCCATAGGGAGTATGATTGCAGGATTGACCTTCTACCGAACACTAGTGTTCCCCATGGGAGGATCTATGCACTCTCTCCTAAAGAAGACCTCATATTGAAGGATTACATTAAGACTAACCTGGAAAAAGGGTTCATACGACCCTCCTCTTCCCCTGCGGGAGCCCCGTTATTTTTTGTGTCAAAAAAAGACACCGATGAGTTGAGGCCGTGTATAGACTTCCGCTTGTTAAACCTAATAACAGTCAAAAATCGATACCCTCTGCCATTAATACCAGTTCTTCTTGATCAGATACAGAACGCATCTATATTCTCAAAAATCGACCTTCGTGGTGCCTACAATTTGGTTAGAATGAGGGAGGGGGACGAATGGAAGACTGCATTCCGAACTGCTCACGGCCATTACGAATATTTAGTCATGCCTTTCGGGTTGTGCAATGCGCCCGCATGCTTTCAGTTTTTTGTTAATGACGTGTTCCAAGATATTCTGAACACCTTCATGGTAATCTACCTGGACGACATATTAATATTCTCCCATAACGAAGAGGATCATGTTAGACACGTGAGAATGGTGCTGGAGAAATTACTGCAAAACCGTCTGTATGCCAAGGAATCAAAGTGCCTTTTTTTCCAGCATCAAGTTCCCTTCCTAGGGTTTTTGATTTCACACCAGGGTAGAGAAATGGATCCCGTCAAGATACAAGCCATATTACAATGGGAGGCCCCACAATGTACAAAGGATGTTCAGAGGTTTTTAGGCTTCGCTAACTTCTACAGACAATATATTCCTGCATATTCGGAGATCGTTCTTCCTTTGACATGGGTACTTAAAAAGAAAGGGTTTTTCTGGGGAGATGAACAACAGGGAGCATTTGAAGTCCTAAAACAAGAATTTACCAAAGCACCAGTCCTAATACACCCTGATTTCACCAAACCCTTTATTGTAGAAGCAGACGCATCCTCTAATGCTATAGGAGCAGTTCTCTCACAAAAAGACACACTTCAGGAGACACATCCAGTAGCATACTATTCCAGAAAACTCAATTCCGCCGAAAGGAACTATACCATATATGAGAGAGAATTGTTGGCAATAAAGGAAGCTCTGAAACAGTGGAGGCATTACCTGGAGGGAACAGGAAATCCCATTACCGTTTACACGGATCATAAGAATTTGGAGTTCCTTAAGAACCTTACTTGTCAGAACGGTAGGCAAGCTCGTTGGTCCTTATTTTTCTCCCGCTTTGATTACACGATCACATATAAACCAGGATCGTGTAATGCTAGGGCAGATGCCCTGTCTAGATGTTACCCTGAAGAGGAAAAGGTAGATATACTCCCTACTCCCATACTTGCTCCTCAGCGTATAATTGGTGCCACTGTGGCAGTGTTGTCTTCTTTTTTGCAAGAAGTATGTGATAGTTATACATTGGACATGAAAAAACGATTCTTAAGTAATGGTACTATGTACAAGGAGATGGAAGGTCTTTTGTTTCATGGATCTAGACTTTGGGTCCCCAGTGTTTCCCAACAAACAGAATTGATGCAGTGGTGTCATGACTCTCCTTTGGCAGGTCACCCGGGCCCCATTAAGACTATGGAATTACTCTCTAGATACGTGTGGTGGGCCAAGATGAAAAAGACGGTGGATGTATATGTGCAATTGTGTCCGGTTTGTGCTAAAGCTAAAGCTAGTCATTTGATGCCACAGGGATTGTTACAACCTTTGAAAGTACCAGATGGACCATGGAAGACTATCTCTATGGATTTCATAACTAATCTTCCAAGTAGTAACGGGCATTCGGTAGTATTGGTGGTCACGGACCTTTTTACGAAGATGGCACATTTTATTGGCCTCACAGGATTACCTACAGCAAAAGTGTTGGCTATGGTGTATATAGGTCAAGTTGTGAGATTACATGGGATACCTGACACGATTGTCAGTGATAGAGGCTCCCAATTTATAGCCAAGTTTTGGAAAGAGTTTAATAACCAATTGGGTACCAAACTTGTATTCTCTTCCGGATATCATCCTCAGACTGATGGCTCTACTGAGCGATGCAACCAAACCCTTGAACAGTATTTAAGGGTTTTTTGCATGCAGGATGAAAGAAACTGGTTCCCCGCCTTACCACTGGTAGAGTTCCTCTATAACAATTCATATCATTCCGCTGTAAAGACAACTCCCTTCTGTGCGTTAATGGGATACCACCCCGGTTTCCTTCCCTCCAGATTCCCTAATGCCTCCCTTGTGCCCGAGGTTTCGATCTTTCTCAAGACCTTCTCGTCTAGGGTACGTGTTCTTACTTCATTGCTCCTGGCCTCTAAAGCGGCCATGAAAGAACAGGCAGACAAACACAGGAGGGACGCTCCTACCTTCCAACCAGGGGGTCGCGTTTGGTTAGCCACCAAGAACTTTCGCTTTAAGGGAATCTCATGTACCAAACTCTCTCCTCGTTACATAGGTCCTTATGTGATTGAAAAGGTCATGTCCCCTCTTGTCCTGAAATTGAAATTACCTGTGTCTATGAAATGTCACCCTGTGTTCCATGTTTCACAAGTCAAAGCCTGTGCTCCTGATACACGTCCTGATACTAATGTTACTCAACCACAACCTGATACCCAGGGAGAATATCAGGTTGCCAAGATTCTAGACTCCCGTCTTGTCCGTGGAAAGCTACAATACCTGATTGACTGGGTTGGTTATGGTCCTGAAGACCGGTCTTGGGAACCGGTTGCCAATGTTCATGCCCCGCGCCTTCAAGCGGCTTTTCATGCTAGGCAACCGGATAAACCC
>JAUBNU010442369.1:0-11511 GCA_032353855.1 Desmognathus kanawha | reverse complement strand
AAGGCTCTCTCCTCAGCTTACCACCCCCAGAGCAACGGCCTTACTGAACGCATGAACCAGACGCTCAAGGTTTATTTACGCAAGTTTGTCAATGCCACCCAGAACGATTGGGTTGAGTACTTGCCACTAGCAGAGTTTTCGATAAATAATGCACCCACAGCGTCAACCACTGTCAGCCCTTTCTATGGCCTCACGGGTTTTCATCCTCGTATCCTCCCCACTCCTCTCCAGAGCCCTGCAAAACTTCCTGCTCTTGACACCCATTTGGCCGGTCTTCGTCGTGTCCGTAAGGTCATGGAAGATTCCATGAAGGTAAATCAAGCTCGAATGACCCGAGCAGCCAACAAGAGGCGCACCGCTGCACCTATTTACGCCGTGGGTGACTTGGTTTGGTTATCCTCTCTTCATCTTCCGCTCATGTGTTCTAGCAGGGCTCTGGGACCACGATTTCTTGGTCCATTCCCAATTACAAGAATCATCAACCCGGTCGCTGTAAGGTTACAGCTACCCTCCAAATGGCGAGTACATTCAACTTTCCATGTCTCTCTCTTAAAGCCCTGTCTCCCAGATCCCTTCCCTGACAGAAAACTACCGGTTCCCCCTCCTGTGATGGGCACAGATGAATACGAGATAGATGGCATCTGTGACGCCAAGATTATTCGGGGAAAACTTTTCTACTTAATCTCATGGAAGGGTTATTCGGTTTCGGATCGGTCTTGGGAACCTGCTGATCAGGTTAAGGCAGCTCGTCTAGTTCGTGCGTTCCATTCGGCTCACCCCACTAAACCCGGACCTCTAGGGAGGGGGCATGCTGTCGTCCTCCTCCGACGTTCAAGACTTTTAGGGGCTTATAGGGTGACAGTACTGCGCTCTGACACCCACTCTAAGGTGGCCGCACTCGTATTCCCCCGTGGGAAGAAGACCTTCCTCCAATCGGAACAGAACCCCTCCGAGCCAATCAGGAACAAGCCCGCTAGAAAGAACCCTATTTAATTACTTCGAAAACAAACCTCCGGTGCGAAGCAACGAGCCGGTTACTACAGACCTTCGTTCTCGCCCTCTCTTGTTCGTCCTCGTTCTGCTTGCTCCTCTCGAGTTTTGATTCCATTCCTTGTTCGTTCCACCAGTCCGGGCTTCTTCCCTCTTCCCCTGTCTCTCATGCACACGGCTGCTTGACGGTTTAGACGTGTGCGGTAAAACGTCTCCACGCTTGGTTTCGAGTACTTCTCCGTGAGTACCCCTTTTCTCGGTCTACTTCCCTAGACGCCATCCTTCTCTCTTATGCGCTATCGTTACTCCAGGTTGACTTTTTACCTTCGTGGTAAATGCCGATACTTTGTTGGTAACCTCTGTGGTTACTATTGGCGGTCACAGACCTTTCGGTCTTCTCGTGCTTACCGCAGCATGTCTCTGTTTTGTTATTTAAAGCGCCTCGCTAGCGTCATTCAAAGCGTCTCTATTTCAAAAACCACCAACCGCTTTTCTAGTGTGTTTGTCGGCATTTTACTACATTGGGTTTCCAAGCATTGTTCAGGTCATATTCATAGCGCTCTATTCAGAGTTAAAGGTACGCCTCGCAAACGCCGTTATTAATATCATCTCCAAGTTTACCCAGTGGTATTCTTGTCTTGTTTCTGGTACAAGTGTGTGTTATTGAGTTTGGTTTCCCTGCAACTAGGACAGTTTATGCTAGCTTTCCTTAGGTTCCTGAATTTCAGTCCCTCCTTCAGTGCTAGTCTATGCCCTTGTTCTGTCAGGTCCTAGGTTGCAGTCCCCAAGGGTTTCCCTTGTCTCTCAGTTGTTTCCTTTATTGGTCACACTTGTACCACTCTGGGTTTTTTCCTTCACAGGTTTTTCCCAGAGAACGGCGTTTTGCCGCCAGCTGTAAACTGTGCATCACAGTTCCAGCAGGCGGCTTATCGCAAATACTTCAGCTACACCTGGAAGCCAGAGGTAAGCCTGCCTTAGTGTGACAGGTTGCTTCGCCCAAAAAACTGTTCTCTTTTGGAAAACAGTCACATGGCTACCTCGGCGCAGCTCACCGCTGCTGTGGAACAACTTAATCAGCAGATGGTTGATCTCAAAGCTGCTAATGTTAACGATATCCAGGTGTTAGATCAACAACTAAAGAAATTAGTTGTTGAAAATGCAGCACTTCGTCAACTGCTGGATAGTAAGCCAACAGTTGTCCTAGAACCCTCCACACAAGATGTGGTTCTAAATAAATACACAGGAGACCCCAAACTGTTACGAGAATTCCAAACAGCCTATAAATCTCATTTTTTGTTTCACGACACGGCCTTTCCTACCGATAGATCTAAAGTAGGTTTCCTAATCAAACACTTTACAGGACACGCCCTAACTTGGGCAGGCCAGTACATAACGAGTAACGATCCCATTTTGTCTGACTTTGAAGCCTTTGAAGCTGAATTTATGTTTATGTTTAAGAGGGAACAGTGTTCCTATGGTTTGGAAGATCAGTTACTTGATTGCTCACAAGGAAATAGAGATTTAATGGCCTATGTAGCACAATTCCATGCTTTGGTCGCTGAGCTGAAGTGGCCAGAGGCCGTCCAGTTGGCTGTCTTCAGAAGGGGTCTTCGAGAAGACATCAAGGATGAATTAGCAAGATTAGCCAAACCTACTACGGTTAAGACTCTGATCGATTTGGCCTTACAAATTGATTATAGATTATCAGAACGCAGATCTGAGAAGCGAAAGACAATTCCTACTCGAACTATTTCCCGACCTTTTGAACCTAAGAAAGAAAAGATCACGAACCCCACGGAAGAACCTATGCAAGTAGGGACAACACGTGGACCTTTGTCAAAAGAAGAACGGCAGTACCGCATGTCCAAGGGTCTATGTTTGTACTGCGGCTTACCAGGCCACTTGGTCAGGGCATGCCCAAGTTGTCCCGGCAAGCGTCCGTTAAACTAACGCACTCGAGGGATAGTAAGGACGTATCCTCGAGTGAGCATCCTAGTCCTTTACCACTGCCCAGTTACACCCCACCCAGTCGTGCATTACTCACTCTTTCACTCGTACTATGTTGGAAGATGGGCTCTACAATGTTCCAAGAACCTATTCTAGCTCTTATCGATTCAGGGGCGGCGGGTTGTTTCATTGATCAGACTTGGGCTTCAGCCAAGAGACTTCCTTTAGATGTCAAGGAAAATCCGACATTAGTAGAGACCGTTGATGGCTCCCCTCTCTCATCTGGTCCTATTACCGAACAGACTATTCCCCTCTTTATTAAGTTGGGATTGCATACCGAGATAACGGTGTTTGACGTGATCCATTCCCCACATTATCCCCTTATCTTAGGTATCACTTGGTTACGCTACCACAATCCCTGGATCAACTGGGAAAGCGGAACAGTGCTTTTTCATTCCACTACTTGTCGCACCCGCTGTTTAAAACCTGATCACTGGTCTCATGCACAAGTTGTTACTAGTAAATAGTTTATTGTCAAAAGTTTTATACAAAACTGTAACAATACATTTACAGAAAACATCAGAACCAGAACCCCGAGTTACATTAAAATATCATAAAAAATACATTTGTGAAATTGGTTCATTAATTCACTGTTACAATATAATTTAAAAACATTCAAGCAAACATTAGAGTTGTTTTTGTAAAGTCTTCAGAATACATTGTATAATTCTAGTTCATTAAAACTTAATTCATAACCTAACCTATTAACAACTAAAGCAAATCTAGGCAGCATCATCCAAATAATCAAAAGGAAAAAGAAAGAGATAAAAAGGAAAAAACACCCATAATGTTATATCAACAGTTAGAATGGAACAACAATTATTTTAAAAATTACATTTAAGTAACGCACCATCCTATCACATAGTTGGATTGAGACTCCAGATTGTAGGTAGCGCAGTCTTTCATGTTTCTCAATATAATCCTCGCTAACGTTATAAATGTTTAAATATCTGGCCCTCTCTTTATATAGATAAGTACAATCTAATAATAGATGGTCAGTTGTTTCTTCAGCAGCCATGCAGAATCTGCATAATCCAGATAGGTTGGTATCCCAAAGTTTCACTCTAGATGCGGTTGGAAGAGCATTAATTCTGAGTTTTAGATATTTAATAGTGAGCTCGCAGTCCAACCCGCATTGCATGTAATTTTCCATACAACCAAACAATGAATATTTGTAATAAATAGACAATGATTTTAGATGTGAAATTTGGGTAAACATATCGTCTTCGGCTAAATCCGCCATCTTATTTTTTAGATAAAGTGCACAGTGCTTTTTACTTTCGAAATTAGTTTCATCAATCGACCATCTAATCAAAAGTTTACCTAAGTATTGATTCTTACCATAGACATATTTACCATTCCAAAGCCACTCTAACAATATGGCTTTTTCTATCTTATATTCGATTGGGATTAGACCAAGATCAAGAAATACCCCAACCATAGAGGTCCCCCTTGAGAGTCTTAATATTTTCCTCCAGATTTTCCGTTCTAATTTAGCAATCTCAAGGAATAATGATTCACCCCAGAACGCACAGCCATATAGACACATCGGTACAATCTTGGTTAAATAGGCCCTCTTTATAGCCAGTAAATTACTACCCCCATAGAAGGTGTTAAATTTTAACAAATTATGCATATTAGCTGTGATCTTATTGTTTAACAGGGTTAGTTCTGCTTTCCATTTCATATCGGATTGGACAATTACTCCTAAGTAGCAGTATGAGTCTACTATTTCTAATTTCTCAGACTTGACATAATAAGACATTTTATCTTTCCTCGTTCTGGTAGATTCAAAAATCATTACCTTTGTTTTGGACAGGTTTAAAGCCATATAATGATCCTCAAAGTAATCATTTGCAGAATTCAGGAGTCTTTGTAAACCCAATTTGGTGTAACTCAGTAATATTAGGTCATCTGCATAAGCTATGTAATTCCAAGTTACACCGTTGATTTTCGGAGAGTGACCTTGAGTGTTAGCGAGATAATTTCCCAAGTCCGATATGTATAGGCAGAACAATAAGGGGGCTAGGATACACCCCTGTCTTAACCCTCTATTAGTCCTAATTTGCCCTGTAGATTCTCCTGTCCGACCGTTTATTAATTCCACCCATGTATCTAAATAGTATTGTTTAATTAGGTGTAGTAGGTTCTCAGGGATACCATAGGTTCGCAATTTAGACCATAATTTTGGCCTATTTACTGAATCAAAGGCCGCTTTAAGGTCTAAATATGCACAAAAAAGTTTGTTTATATCCTTCCGATGTATAGTTTTATTAACTAGACCCAGCAGTACATCAATACCATCGTTGGTGCATTTCCCCTTAATAAAACCCATCTGCATGGAAGGGAGGATATTCTTTTCATTTACCCAGCCGCTTAATCTGGCTAATATACATTTTGAATAGATCTTTCCTATGGTGTCCCCAATGGCTAAGAGACGGTAGTTCGCAGGATTAGACGGTTCTCCATGTTTATAGATTGGAATAAGTCTACCGCCTTTCCACGTGTTGGGCACCATGCCATATTCACTAACATATTTAAATAATGTAGTCAGGATTGGTACCCAAAAGTCCAGATTTTGTTTGATTGCATATGTGGAATACCCTCTAGGACCACTTGCCTTGGAATTTTTCAGGCCTTGTATTACCTTTACGATTTCTACAGGTGTGATAACAGTATCTAACTTTCCCCGCGTTCTGTTGTATATGGCCATTTCATTAGTTTCAAGAGGTGGTATCCCAGCGTCATTATTAAAGTTGGCTATAATAAAACGTGACCATTCTTCCAAACTCACAGGGGGAGCGTATCTCATTTCGCGCGTCCCAAACGTACAAGAAAAGATTTGCCAAAAGCTTTTATCATCCTTGCGTGTTAGTATATCATACATCCTATCCCAGTTCTGTTTAATTAAAAGCTGTTTTTGATGTTTGATTTCCAGTCTCATGTTTTTTTTCATATAGTTTGAGTTTTTACTATCACCCAACTTATAGGAGGGGGATTGTATCAACTTCCTATATTTTGATTTTATTTTTGCAATGGTAGCATGATTTTGGTTCGGGTCGTAAAATTGACTTTCGCTTCTTTCATGGATCACATAGTCCTTTTCCAATAATTCCTGAAGGTTATCTAGTAATTTCTCAAAACTGATCAATCCTTTAGCATTTATGGATTCATTATATTTTTCGATCCAATTCAGTATTTGTTCCGAGTCTTGCCAGTTATGTAAAATACCTATTGTTTCCTTAGTCCATTTTAAACTCTTCTTTTTGCATATTTCAATCTCACTAGCCTGTATATCAAAAGGCTTTTTACTGGTAGTTAACTTAGAGGTCAGTTTCAAGATATTATGATCGCTATTTTGATTCTCCTCTATTTCAAATTTTAGGCACTCATCGAACAGCCTTTTATTGGCTATCATATAGTCAATAATAGAGCCGCCATTTGTAGATCGATGGGTTATCTTTGCTGGTATGTCCCCTTTTAATCGACCATTGACTTCTCTCAGGTCTAATTTAAACAAGATTTCTTCTATTCTCTTACCCCTGGAATCCATTCTAAAGGGGATACGTGTAGATGGAACAGTTGCCCAACATTCATTAATACCCAGCACTAATTCAAATAGGGAGCAGTACTTTCCCCACTTAGCATTGAAGTCACCACCTATTAATAGATAATCATTCGGGTAAGTCAATGTTAAGGACTCTAAGATTTCAAACAAAGGTGTTATGAAATCCTCATCCTTGTTTTTTAGGGCCTTGGGGGGCACATACACATTAATAACAATCAAAGTGACTACGCGATTATGGTGAGTCCATAATGATTTAAGCCGTACTGCCAGACATTGTAATATGGAAGGGGGTACACTCAGTCTCTCACTTTCCATACAGGTATCTATTAACGTTAAAAGACCTCCACTCGCATGTCCTCGTCTGGAAGGGCTTGCTTCAAGGCTATAGCATATCATACCTGGAATAGTAATCTCAGAAAGTTGCCAGCTTTCTTGTAATAAAAGGACTAAGGCACATCCATTATTGGCTCTTACAAATTCAAGTGTTTTTTGCTCATTGTAACCTGCACAATTCCAAGAGCCAATTACTACAGAATGACCATTAGTTTCAGGAACGGTTTTTGTATTTGCCATTAAGGGAGTGTATTATACTACGCCACCTATTTTCTTCAGATAGTTCAGTTTCCTCACAATTATCTGATGTATCGCTCGATAGATTTATCATAACATTTCGAAACCCATTTAGTAGGTTAACCTTGCCCAAAGTACATTTCTCACTACCAGATGTCCCGGTATAGTTATGATCAATAACATTTAATCTTTTGATCGTTTCTAATGAGATATTGGTTTCATGGGTTAATTCATACCCATAAAAGCAAAATTCTTCTGTAGCTTTCAATAGCCATTGAATCATTTTATTTTGTGCAAATCTTACATATGTCAGATCTTTACCTGTTTTAGGTTTTTTATTTATATAAACCCAGTCTATATCAGATGATGTAATAACTCTGTATTCTGGGATCATATGCAAGATTGCCAGTGTGAGTTCGCGATTTATGGGACAGGTATCCTTACTCGGGAATAACCTTTTTATAGATATTATATTTGCGTCAACTTTTAAGAGAGAGCTTTTATTGGTATGCAATCGGTTGTTATTAATTAAAGGACCAGTGACCCGACCTCCATTTGGCAAGGTTAATGAATCGGTTTGTAGCAAGCTTAAGGTTGCGTCAGTTATGGATCCTTCACCAATCCACATACTTCTTAATTGGCCCTTATCAGTATTCAGGGTAAGAGATTCTGATCTTAGTGGTTTACTGTTGATAAGCGAAATTAGACCCTTAGAATTGACCGTTCTGTTGTTCCCATGCTCAGCTGCGGTAACACTACGTTCACCTTTGTCCTTTATCTCGATTTTCCAGTTTTTACCCTCAAAGACTTCTCCGTTAGTATCTCTACCACTAGAGTTAAAAATAGGTGCAAAAGGATTCAGTTCTACTGTTTTAGGGATGGGTGCCGTTTTGTTATATACTTCACGGCCAGCCATAGACTCTACAGAATTAATATATTCAATATTGTCTTTATAGCCCTCAGTTTTCCTACCTTTCTTACAAACTTCTTTACCCCTCTCCTTTTCTATCAGACTTTCACTCTCATTTTCGTGATTGATCATAACTATTTCATTACTTTTCTGGGAGGTGCTGACTTTTAGTCTTTTTGTTTGAGCCCAAGCTGCAGAGAGTGTTTGCTGAGATTTTTTCTTACTTTTATTAAGGTTAATTTTATTATTATTATTTTTCTTTACATGCTTAGTTACCTTTATTGGCGCAGTGATTTCAACCTCCGTTTCAATGGAAGATGATACTTCCTTCACAGGGCTGGAATCATAGCACCGTTGACCCATGTGTGTATCAGCCTTAATTTCATTCTCTTCAGCATCTTTAATATTTCTCATTTGGACATACTTTAAATCATCATCTAACATTTCTCTAATTAGGTTCCAGTCCTCCTCAGTATATGAACCATCCAATGATATCATATCACCGCTTTCTATGAGAAGCTGAATATTCGAGTGATTATTAGTTTGTTCCGTTGGCATATTCGTCTGCTCTTTAATCGGGGGCTTACTCTCTTTGTCCTGTTTTATCCCTCCAGCTTCTTCAATCCGATTGGCTTCAATTAATTCTTCCAATTTAAGCTTTTTTAGGTAGAACCATTGTTCACATGGGTCGGCCATAATACCCATTTCCTCACTTTTCACTGGGGAGCATTGGATCCCGACATCAATTAGTTGTTTGCCAGGTAAGTTCTTAACCTTTTGGCTAGACGCCAATGGTTTGCGAGACGTTGATTGGAGTTCGGTGAGCTTCGCCAAAACTCCCTCTATTTTATCAAAAATCTCAACGTGGTCATTTAATTTCCTTTGAATGTCTTGTTCCCATTCCAGGGTTTTAGAATGAGTGCTCCAAATACAGTTTACTTTCTCGTCTAGGGATTTAATCAGATCGGTTTGCCAATCTAATTTTATTGTTTGGCCTTTCATTAGTATTATTAACGTTTCCAAAAGTGGGTATAAACCTTCATGGTTAGAATTAAGATGGGTTTGTTGGTTATGTTCATCCTTATCTAGGTGTCTTTTACAGATATTCTCTTTAATTTTAGGGTCTACCATGGTGGTCAAGGCATATCTTTTATTATCTAGGGAATTCTGATCAGCTTTTTCTTCAAAGTCTAATGCTAATTTAACAGTTTCTAGTTCTGGATTTCTTACCCCACAGATTGTTTTCTCACATTTTTCCATATCTTCATAAGTTATGGAATCCGATAGGGGTGATTTCTGATTGGACTCTAGAGAGGAATTTTTAAGTTGAGGCTCTTGATCTTGACTGACATCTAATACCTCTTTAGGTCGAGAATCTGGACTTGCACATGTATTATCAGAAGACTCACCAATCTTACAACATGTATTATCAGAAGACTCACCAATCTTACAACCAGTAACAGAACCGTCCAATCCCCATTTATCCGTCTCATCATAGGTAATCACTTCAGAAGTAATTTGGTTACTGGATTCTAAATGAACCAAGGCTTGAATAGTTTTACTCGTATTGGACTGTATGATGTTATTTGAAGAGGCAGTATGTTGGTCTAGCGCTATTTCATCCTTTATTTTCAAGGAGGATGTCAGTTGCGCATTTGTAACAAGGGGGGTTAAGTTACTCTCAGCTGTTATAGTAGACTTCTCTGGATCTTCATCATACTTTACTGTGGGGGAGCTATTTTTATTCTGGTTTTTTATCTCTCCCTCTACCCCCTTACCAGCTATCTCCAGGATAGTAGAGTTCAAGCATTTATCTTTCGTATTATTAGGATTGGGATTTTTCTTAGAACTCACTCGTTCCAACATGTAATTACGTATGTCAAGCAATCTGTTTTTCTTACAGGCATTCGGAGTAGTTGTAGAAGTTGCCAATAGGAAGGTGTCACCTTCACCCTTGGCTTTGAACGTTTCTGCTAATTTCCCTGATCTAAGCATCATACCTGTTTCACCTTTTTTTGCAGACATTTCAGGTCACCAGTTAAACGGAACAAATGTTAAATGCTAACTCCACTTTTGCCAAATTGTGATCATTAATCAATACTCTATGGTATATTGGGACCATGCAACAGATATATAGTACTCAGACCAAGCTTATGACTAGAAATACAGCTAACTTATGTTTTTAAAAAATATGCAGATAGGAAATATTTGTTCTTTATAACAAGGTTATGCTAATTCCCTATGAAGGAGTCCACTGGTTTAAGCAACAATATAATAGTTAAACATACATTGCCTCAATAAGGTTTGACTGAATCAAGATATCACAGTAGATTAATGGTTAATACTGCTTAAGCCACAATAAATGGAATTTATCTTGAAGAAAAAGACGCATAATCAGATATTAAAAAAAACTGATATGCCGTATGTTCATAAAAATAGGTATTAATATAAGAATTGACCTCGATATTCAAAGCTATAGATAGCACGAAGAGCAAAAATAAAAATTTCAAAATAAGAAGTAAATTGCCATGATTTACTTATATCGCATTAATATCAGGTTATTAATGGTAAAAATACAATGAATGTCAACAGCAGCCTCAAAGCTCTCAAACGAGCAAACGAGCTTCTATAATACACTTACTGCACTTAACGCACTTACGCGCTGCTTCCTCGCACTGCTTGGAAAATAGAGTCACTATTTTTATACGCCAGGCGCGGGACCCGATTGGCTGCCGCCCGGTCATGTGACTGTCCGTGTCACAAATCCCTGATGGGAATGCCCTCGAGCCGCGTCACCCCGTGGAGCGCCGAGGGAAACACCCTCGATGTCGTCAGCGCCCCGGTGAGTGGCTAGAGTCAATTACTTGTGAACCTCAGGGAAAAAAATACGAGTTTCTCCAAGTCTTTCAGAGGCGCTTTAAAGTGCTCAAGTGCAAGGATGAGGTAGGTTCTGTTAAAAAAACAAGCATAAACACCGCTTCAGAGCGATGCAGCAACAGTGTCCTTCTCCAGGGTGGCCATTAACATAACACAACAAATCATAACATAACATACACACACCCATACTCACAGACAAGCTGTGTCCCTCATACACATTCATGCAGCACCACCTAAGTTGCCTCACCCACATACACATGCAGCACTCACACACAATGTACATCCATCCACAGTGCCTCATTGACATGCACACAGCACCCCTATACACCCACTCATGCAGCCTCCCCAGAGCAACACAGTGCCCAGCCAGTGCCACAAAATTGCAGCATCTCCCACAACTATATGCAGCACAAACACACCCATGCAGAACCCCTACCACACTCACACACACACACACACAAAGCACACCACAAATGCTAATTATGCTACAAAAGTGCATAATTAGCATTTGAATGCTAATTAAGCTTATTAAGCGGTTCTCTGCGCTGCTGGCCGGCAACAGAGAACTGCTTCATTTGAATTTTTCTCA
>JAUBNU010442368.1:0-16973 GCA_032353855.1 Desmognathus kanawha | reverse complement strand
GGATCATCCGCCCTTATGTGAAGACACCAAAAATGCCACAAAAGAAAGCAATCGACTCAGATCTTTCAAAACAAAGACACTTTTTTATTAGTTCAAAAATAGGTAAAAATACTTTAAGAGCAGCAATGGTTACTTTATTCTAAACACTTCAAAAAGGTGAGTTCCAGCAAAAAGACACAGGTGAGAACATGTCTAAGTTACAAAGGTTTGGGTAACACAGCAATCGTTAGGCAAATAGTCAAGTCAATTACAAGTCCGGTAACACAGACAGATGCAATCAGGAATCACCACTCCAATGACTCTGAAAGGATGAGGTAGCCAAACTCCTGTTTATCACTGCTAGGCCAGGCTAAGCTATTGTGGCTTAGACACAGAAGACCAGGCACTCCCTCCAAGCTCGTCTTCCTCAGTAGACACCCCTCTGCAGTAACTCCACAACGTATGGGTATTCCGAGGTCAAATCAGAGAGAGAGTTACATGAGCCAGGCCCACGTAATATATACCCAGCTTAGACCTGGAGTGGTCGTAGCTGGATTAAACCAAGACTCTTCCCACCAGAGAGGATGTAAACCCCAGATGGAATATTCCAGTCCTCCAGACAGGATAGTCTGCTGTTGGACAGCTGGGGACACCAACATGGGAGGCCCCAAGCTTGGCAACCCCCCACACAAAGGAATCCCAACACCTTTTGACAGACGAGGACAAAACGGGGAGGGTATCAGCTGCCTTCCAGAGCCACAGGGGCATGGTGGAGCTTCTATTGAGGAAGAGGGAGGAGGCTGAACTACAAAAGCTTCCCCTAATCTTCCCTTTTGGGTGGGAGTTCCACCCACGGGAAGCACAAGGCTGTGCCAGCCCATCTGCCCTCTTCCAATAGGAGATGAGCCTGCCCAGGAGCAGGGACATCTGGCTGCTCCAGGACAGAGGCACCGCTGGGGGTTGTCAACATGTGTTTCCAGCCCTGATTCAGCAACTCCTGGCCCCCATTTTGAGCATGTACCCAATTTCAGAAATAAGCCACGTGGTGATTCCTAGAAAGAGGGACTCACTCAAGATGGAGCCCAGACACGGAATCGAGCATTGGATCCGAGCTAACCCACGCAGAGAAGCTGGACGCACTTTTCCGTGCAACCGCAGTTAAATCATAACCGCATTATGAATTAACTGTGATTTTTAGCAGAAAACTAATTTTGGGCACTCACGGTTACGCGGCAGTCTCAAACATCCAAAACCACCCACAGCATAACATGGGGTGATGGGAGCCTCGAAAGCCACGGTTAGAGGTTCCCATGTTAAACATAGAGAATTTCACTCACACGTTTAAACATGGTCAAAAATACGCGCGCCTGTCCATTTTAAACATGGTTATGGGGAAAAATGCTCACACACACACCCTAAGCTAATCCTAGCTGTGAAGGGTCGCGCAAGGGATGGGGGGCAGAAGGGGGCCCCCTGAGCCAACTAGCTGGACCCAGGGTGAGACTTTCCAGGTTATTAAGGATACAAAAGGATCCTCCCAGAGGCCCTCTGCACCTTACCATGCTGGCCAGGGGGTCACACGCGACACCTGCAGCGACTAGGGGCACCCAAGGGAGCACCCTAACCCCTATGCTACACACACATACGACCAGCCTTGGGGTTCATTTGGCCCCTAGCTGGTGAAACAAAATAACCAGAAGGACTGTCTTCACAAGAACTATTTACCTTTTTTCCCAATGTTTCCTTTTACATAGTAGCTTGAGATTTCAATGGAACTGCTCACAAGACAACTTTGGCTCATTTTAAGCTTAATATTGTGTTCCAGGTATTTAAACCCAGATGCCCTGAAGGCGTTGCAACATCATTGCGTAGGCTGTTGTGTGTGTGGGGGGAATGTGAGGAGTCATTTAGTCATTTGTTTTTCTTCTGTTCAAGGAAGAAATGGTTATTCTCTCTGTTTAAGGGTCTCGCCTATAACCAAGTGTCATCCATGTCTTTTAGCTAATGAATGAACAATATTCTGTGTCGCGGATTTTCTCAGGAACCTTTCCTTTATCCAGAAATCCATGTCTGTCGAACTTTAGGCTGCTGCTTTAATTATATAATTCATAATAGTTTAGGCCTTGTAAAATGCAAGTGTTATATGTTAACCAATGCTTTTATCTTGAGATTTTTTATATTTTTGTATTGTCAGTTTGAAGAAATTTGAATTTCTGAATAAACTTTTGACTGACTGACTGAATTACTACTTGTTTTTTTCATGTTTTAGCCTAACCCACTTAAGAAGGCTGCCAGAGAAATTGAGGCCACGGTAAGAAAAAAATTCAATATATTGTCAGCTCAATTCAATTCAATTTTACTTTTCCCAGCTGTGTCTTTTGAAAAATACAGTGTGCATGTAGTGTAAATGCTCACTCCAAAGATAATTTTGATGCTAATTATCATTTCTAATCATTGTCGCCTTTAACTACCATGCTTCCTGCATAGTAGCAGATTAAACAAGGAACATTTTAGAAACCCACGCTTAGCCTTGATGGCATAAAAGAAGCCTTAGCAGTTCTTCAAAGGTCTTGGTTCGTACACCAGTACTTAATATCTGTTGGTGAAATTATATGGTACCTTATGAGAAATTGCTGTTATTGTACAGATTTAATTTACTGTGGGCTTATCATTGTGATATACATTATTTGAAAGGTGTGTTGTCAGGGGGGCTCTCAGGGCTCACTGTATACACTAACAGTCCTATCCCAATATCAACTAGTTGCCATAATATGAGACATCGTCTAATTAATCGTGCATCCTACAAAACCTACTGTGATCACCAGGACAGCATTTGTTAGATACTTGAACATATTCCATAGTCTAAGTAAAAAAAAATGAATTAGAGAGAGGCGCATATCTCAAGGAAGCGATGAGCTAGATAATCTTATAGAAGATCTTTCAAATGATCAGAATACTATGAGTTAGACGTGGCCCTTAACTACTCAAAGAACCCTATCTCACAGTTGAATTAAACCAGGAAGGCAAGAAAAATATTAGTATTATGTTTCTTTGAGTGACTTTAATATGGATTCTTGATATAGGGATATATTTAGTTTTTTGTTGATGCTCATCGGTGTACTCTGTGACAGTTCATCACAAATGTTTACACTTTTGACCCTTGCCCCTAGAAATATTTGCTCAATAGTTACAGATGCTCAGTTGTTAAACCAACTTCAAGGATCCTAAACATTCGAGATGCTACCATTAGTGGGATTATGAACTCAATTGTTTTGTCATGAGGGGAGAAAACAGTAAAGAGAGAGGTTAAACTGTGTATCCTCACCAAGAAATAATTGCCTTTAGCCACCACCAGAACCTGCAGGATGATCAATGGAGATAATATCTGTGGACAAAGCGCGATCTTATCCCCTGGTCAATTTAGGTTTCATGACCAGAGAGGATGTGCCGCTTACCAACTGTGGAGAGAATGCAAGACTGGCCAGATTAGAATAACTATGACGGGACTAGAAGTCTTAAAAATATGCAAAGATTAACTAGCAGAGGAAGACCTGGTGGGATGGAATGCTCACCATCCAGAAGCAGAAGCCAAGGGAAAGAAGGCCGTGCATAGAAGTGGCCACAAGAACTACAAGTACTAGAAGACCCAGGGTGTAGCGGGGAAAGACACACCAGCACACCTCTGGATGAGGTGGTCACCGGTTATACGTCTTGTTTCTGAAGTTCTTTTAATCGAATGCCACTTACAACCCACAAAAATGATTGACTGTTTTTACAATGTTTATATTTTTGGCAGACTTCAATAATCTCAACAAGAAATACAGTTGATTGCACAAATCCCTACCAAAAATATATGATCGAGGTAAAAAATATTGCTAGTCCATCCTCCAGTCTGTGCATTTTGAAAGATATTATTTCAAGTCGAAATAAATGTATTCCCTGTAAGTGCATGTCAACAAAAATACTGTTGAAATAAACTCATCAGAAATACAAAACCATTTGGTCAACATGACTCGACCAAAGTGGCAAATGAAAAAATAACTTCAAGAACAAGACGGGATACTGTGGTCACCACCGAGCATACGCAGGTAGAGGCGGATGCCAACCCAGTTAACTGAGAGAAAACATAGGTTAACCCGTCAGGAAATAACAAGGTATTAGCCTAACCCTACAGTTAACCAAATGAGTCCTGTAACAAAGTTATGTAAAAAATTCCACCCAGAAATCCTTCAAACCTAGGGTTAATAAAACAGCAACCACATAACATATATGAGGGAAAGGTGCCTGGTGCAGAGTCTTTCCAAGCGTACATTGATACCAGCAGCATACATGGCAGCAGATACCATTCTGAAGAGATCCTAAACCCGGATCCAGCTGAAACTTATACCATCAGATTTGAAACTGATTGCAAGAGAGGAGGGTCAACAGACCCTCTGACACATGGAAGACATTTCTCCATTTAGGGAGCATAAAAGGGTGGAAGGTTTGTGCAGTTAGTGTTGGGACCTAAACAAATCTAGAAGCAGACAAGAATCACTGCTAGTTCTTTCGACCGTCCAAGTGATCTGTGGAGTGCTGAGTGAACATATATGCAAAGACTTAAATGGTGATCCTCCCTCCTGAAGTGGTCAGGCAGCCTACCTGCTCCTGCTGGACCAGAGGGAAGTTTGAACAGGCCAGTAGTCCCCAACAGGATGTTGGGAAATCCATCTTTGGTGGGAGGAGTGGGCAGGCGGCCCACCCCTACTAGCCAAAAGGTTGATCTAGAAGAGCCAGTGTCCTTTAACCTAGTGTGGCTGGGTCCATTTTTGGCAGTAGTCATATTGAAGAGACCAAGGGGGTGTGGAGTTAAACTTGCTGAGTTGCTCATCACCAGCCCTGCTGCAATTGACTGTCCAGCCACCAGAGGTCAACCTTGGAAGGACTGACAAGCCTGCAGCCCCACAAAAGTGATGTAGCCCCATGGACCAGGTGATGCAACCGGGAGTGATAATGGAGGTGGAGCTGATGTAAGACTTACAGAAGGTGTGACCCAATTTGGGGTGTTAATACAGGTGGAGTCTCATAGGTCCTACTAAACTGGCTACCCTATCTGGCGTGATATTACAGGAAAGATCTGGAGAGGAAAATCAGAAGTCCAAGAAAGAGCCAATCCAATCTGGGGTGACAATACAGGAAAAACCTGGAAAGTAAATCCAAGGGCCCAAGGAAGAGGAGACCCAAATTTGAGGTAACAATGCGAATCCCTTCATCAGCCCAGGAAGAAACTACCTGAAGGTTCAGGGTGAAAATATGAATCCAGAATGATACCCAAAAGACTGGGGTAACAATATGGTTTTGTGCTGAGGGAAAAGGATTGACTTTTAAGGCAGACGTGACCTAAAATTCACAATGAGGGCTTCACAAGTTTAGAACTTTGCTGAGAGGGTGATAGTCTCTAATGTAGACATTAGCCCCTGTCAGTGTCATTGTAAATAATGTCAACACATTTGATGGAGTGGCCAAAAGAGTTTGAGCATTAAGTAAGTGTGATTCTCTAAGAGGGAGAGGATCAGGAGTTTAATATTCAGTTTAGTATTAGAACCTATACTAATTTCCCTATTGATTATTATCATTGGGTTAAGATCCTCTTTGAAGCCTGCAATGCCAGATCCCTGCGACAAACTGGTACTAACAGATCCTTCAACCGTGTACAACTAGTTTACGAAGAAGAGGGATCTTGTTATGAGTCATGCACAATAAATCCTCTGTTTTCACAAAACAGTGTCAAATCTCCAAAATCATAAAGCCTACTACAACATGATTAAAAATGAATATTTTTTATTATTATTATTTCATCCATAAAAATAGTTAAAAAGAATTACAAGTTTATCAGCAAATCATTATTTCTGTCATCCACCCCATTCATATCTCATACATCCTAAAAAGGATGTTAAACCACTTTCATGCATACCCACACATTCAACATGTTTCTGTCCTTGTTGTGATCAATACTGGGCATTCATCAGGAATGGCCCTTGTTGCATATCTTAGGGTATGTTGTTTTCAATTCCCAGTGGGTTAAGGAATTACAGGATGGGCATCAAAATCTATGCAAACAGAAAACAGTAGGTTATTTACTGCCCTACATTGTAACACGTTTTGTTCCAAAGTTATTCTTAATTAAAATAACTAAATACACCAATTATTGGTATACTAAATTAACATTTCATTTGCTAACAATACTCACTCCAATGTACTCAGGTATTATTTCACAAGTATTGTTTTGTTCGTACACCACATCCATTGACACTCTCAATTCAATTTCCTAAAAAGACCATTATGGGTGGAGTTTTCCAGTATCTTTCAATCTACTCCAGCCTATCACTAGCAGACTTCATGCACATCTATTATTATCTGCTATAATCATAGACATGGCATGCGTGTCATCATTGCTTGTTTTTGACATTAAGAAGGGTATACAGTCCTTCCACAGGGGCTGTTAACTTATATACGTGCATGGTGAGCTTCCAAGATATATACCTGCTCTCAAACGAGCTCTTCAATGATATCTACTCTGTAATTTGGCTCATTAACGTGTATCCTATTCTCAGCCATGTGGGCCTTCTTCCACCTTGCTGCTAAGCTGCTACCAAAAAAGAAACTCACGACTTACCTCCACATTCTTGTTTCATGCTATGTTTACAGTTATGTTATGTAATGTGGCAGTGGAACATGTGGGAAACATGACATTTGTTGCAGATTGGTGAACCGCGGCTGCCTATCCCACGTTGATGCGATCAGAATCAACTGCATTAAGTTGCGAATGTCGCAACATAAGCAGGGCCTTTGGTATCAATGGCGCTGGAGGAAAAGCGTAGAGGAGATGCTGACTTAGCCAGTCCATCAACAGTGCGTTCCCCAAAAACCCAGATTTGTGGAACCTCAAGGCAAAGTGCTGACCCTTGGCAGTGGTCTTCATTACGAAGAGATCGACTATCGGTACTCCCCACTGGTCGAATACTTCTTGCAGGACCCAGTCTTTGAGGCACCACTCATGGGCTTCCAGTGAAGTCTGGCTTAGGGCATCTTCTGTGATGTCGGCCACTCCCGCTATGTGCTCCACTTGTAGGTTGATGTAGCGTCTGATCACCCAGTGCCGCAGCTGTTGCACTTCCCTGGACAGTAGTAGGGAACGCGTTCCTCCCTGTTGTCTCACGTAAAACAAGGTGTCGTGTTGTCTGTAGTGGCAGGCGTATTGTTCAAGGATGCCCTACTTCTGTTTCAAGAGAAAGCATAACAAAGCATTAATCTAGTGTACTGATATGGCAACTCTATTCATACCTAGGGCCACAATGTGTTGGCAAATTACCTCATATATAGCTCTCTTCCCCTTATAATAGCCGTCGTACCTGTTCTGATAAGAGGCCCTGGATAAAATCTCATCCGAGGGAGTTTCTGATCTTTTTGTGTCATGTAACCGCAGCATTCCTGAACAATCTGCCGCTCAATTTTCCAGGCCTTCTATTTCAATGCCAGAATTAAAAAAGATATTTAGCTCTATGAGACCAATCTCTGGACTAGGGGACACTATTCCATCGAAATTGGTTCTAGAGAACATAGTTCTATTTGCCCCTTTCCTGACAAGGTTTGTCAACTCTTCTTTTCTTTTTCAACTGCATACTCGACAGCATCAATGAAGTCAGAGTAACTCCGTTAATTAAAAAAGTGGGGCAAGACCCAAAAGATCCAAAAAACTTATGCCTGATTACCACTGTGAAGTTTTTGCTTAACATGGTAGGCAAGGGAGCAGCTAGTCAATTTCAAAAACATTTGGAGGACAGTGACATAGTACATTACAGACAGTTAGGTTTCCGAGCAAATTATGGTACGGAATCTGCACTGCTTGATCTACACACTCAGATGTCATCTATCCTGGATAAGGGCAAAATGGCTCCCAGTGCTGCTTGATCTTTCTGCAGCCTTTGACTTGTTAGACCATGATTGTCTCCTTGACACTCTAGACACTGTTTCTGACTGTTCAGGGAGTGCTGTACTGTGGTTCAAATCCTTCTTAGACAGCTGCCTATCAAGAGTGTGCTGGAGCAAAGGTATGTCCAACCTAGAACGCTGCAGTTTGGCGTTCTGCAAGGCTCTTACCTAACGTATATCACAGACCTCTATGTAACCTTTTGACTAAAAAGGGGGTGTTGTTTACAAATTATGCTGATGACACCCAACTGCTCCTAGAACCTTCGGATGATTTCACGGCCTGGTCACTCATTGTATGGCAGCCCATTGGCTGTGCCTAAGCAGTAACATGGCAGAACTGATGGTGGTTAGAACAATCATTGCTGATGCGAAGCTTGAGCCTAGCTACTAGGAATTTATGATTGATAACTGTTCCATCCAAACTCAGCAGAAAGTACAAATCATAGGTGTGATCCTTGATTTTGCACCCAATATGGAAGCTCATGTTAATAACATCAGCAAAAGCTCTTATTATCATCTGGTTTATTGTGGCAGATTTCTACATTTGTGAAACAATTTTCACTAGATTGGACTATTGCAGTGTGCTACTGACAGGGACCCTCAAATCAAATGTACACAAGGTCCAAGGGACAAAAATGAAGTAGTCATTATAAAGAAAGTCCCTTGACGAGAACACGTTTCTGAATCTTGGCAGGAGCTACATTGACGCCCGGTGGATGCGAGAGTAAGATATAAGCTAGCCACAATAACCCACAAATGCCGCTATGGCAAAGCCCCAGGTTATTTGACTGACATCGAATATATAAGGGTCTTTTGCAGTTGCTCATTCCAAATTTTGTTCTGTCTTTTATACTTCTTTTGATTTGATTCTAAAACTGCTCTCACCTTCACCCTGATTAAGAGTTTGGTTTTAGTGGTCAAATTTGAGCAAGTTCTGCCTGTTTAGGAGTTTACAATGAATTTCAAGTTCAAAGAGGATTTTGCTCAAACTCATAATGTGGGTGTTTTTACACAGGCCCTTGCACATAGTAAAAGCACCCATATTATGAGTTTGAGCAAAACCCTCTTTGAACTTGAAATTCATTGTAAACTCATAATCAGGCAGACTTTATTCAAATTTTACCACTAAAGCAAAACTCATAATAAGGTTGTTTGAGTTTACAATTAATTTCAAGTTCAAAGAGGATTTTGCTCAAACTCATACTGTGGGTGTTTTTACATAGGCCCTTGCACATAGTAAAAGCACCCATATTATGAGTTTGAGCGAAACCCTCTTTGAACTTGAAATTCATTGTAAACTCATAATCAGGCAGAATTTACTCAAATATTACCACTAAAACCAAACACATAATAAGGGGGCTTGTGTTCATTTAATGTTTTCTGTATCTGTTTGTCTCGCCTTTTATCACCTTGTGTGGGGGTGAGTGATTTGTTCAAACCTTTTTCAGGGACTACTCTTCCCAGGAGAAACTGGGGCTACACTTCCCAGAAATCCTAACATCTGGTGACGTGTTTATAGACAACACCGGCACGTTAGCACTGGTGTGTCGCTACCGGTTTTTGCTGGTTCACACGGATCTCGACCAGCGACCAGACCATAACCCTTTCACTGCTTCTTTCATCCGCTGTTTAAGTGCCTTCCAACAATATGGGTAAAGACTAGGATGCTATTTGTGCATGAGCCCTTGACAAATACACTGCACAGGCTCGGACATCACTATTAAAGTGATAGCAAATTTTTTTGCTAAGGCTAAGTCCAAATCCAGCACTACCTTTAATAGCATCAAAGCTTCTCCAGGCACTCTGTTCTAAAGTCAGCCATCCTCTGCCAGCCTCCTGTCACAGCCAGCACAGCGTGTATAGGGGATAACAATGCGGCCGATATGTGCGTTTCCAATAAAGGCCTCAGCACACGCAATGCCACCACAAATTACACTGACTCTGGCGAGCTCACAATAACTCCAGAGCTGAAAGATGTAGGTGAAGGCGATGTTGGTACTCTTAGGGATGTTACACTTAGGCCTAAGGGACCGGTGGCATGAAAACTGGCAAATGTGCAATCATCTATTGCTAATTCACTGAACATTTATTTAACAATGTCTGTTAGCCAAGATAAAAGTGGATTACTGTGAACCGGGCAAGTAGTTAACAGACACATCTCTTGTGGTCCTGCTTTCAGTTGTTGTATGTTTTGCATTACATGGTTTTCTATGAATAAGGCCTTGTCTATTCTTATAAAGAGCTTTTGTGTCTGTGAGTCTACTTGGTCCGGTCTGTCACAACTCACTTTTTTCACAGCACATTGTACTCTGGGATATAGGCACAATATACCCATTAAGTGCATCATAATGATTATGAAGATGATGACTGAGAGTCCAAGGTCACACACAGTTCTGTCTAAGACACTCCACTCCTGTATCCATCACGGAAGTAAACAAGTATTGGCCAATACCATTAGTTTTCTGCATGTAGTAGGTGGGGTGCTCGTAATATAGGGAGATGGGAAGACAGTGGCTGGAGGGGCTGATGAGGCAGTGGTTAGGTGGGTAGGTTGGGGGCTGGTGAGGCTGTTGATGGGAGTGGCAGAGAGGAGATTGCTAGGGTCATTGTACAGGTACTGGGAAAGGAAGATCGGGGAGGAATTTAAAACATCTGCACAGGTTGGGGCTGGTGAAGGTCTGTGGGTTTGAGGGTGCTTTTGAAGATCCACACTAGGTTCTGTTGAAGGTGAGTGGGATTGGGTGCTGGTGAGGTTTAGCCAAACAGCAATTGGGAGCTTGTGAGGCTCTTGGCGGGTGCGGGCTGACAACGGTGCATATGGGGTCGGTGGTGGATAGGTTTCATGGGAGTTCTGCGGAGGCAGTGGCTGGGTGGCTGGGTGGCTGCTGTTGAGGCCGGGGGTGGGTGGAATCTGGCCTGGGAATGTATGCATGGGAACTGGTTAGGCAGTAGTTTGGAGGGTGGTGGCTGGAACGGTGTGCAGTGAGTGGGTGGTTCCTGTGTGTGTTTGAGAGGCACTGTTTGGTTGGTCATTTACATGCTGGCAAGGCAGTGTATGGGTTAGTAAACACTGGAAAGGTGAGTGGCTGTTTAGATGGGGTGGTGGGCACTGAGAAGGCATTGGGTGTGTTTTTGTGGGCACTGGTGAAGCACTTGTTGGGTACAGGCTGGCAAGGCAATACTTGGCCATGTTTTGGATGGTGTACATTCACTGGGGTTATTTTTGCTCTCCTAATTCTGCCAGGGGAGAGTGGAGGCTGTGGGTGAGTGGCTGTGTGGGGTCTGGCCAGGCAGTGGGCAGATCTTGGTGAGACAGGTTGGTGGGTGTGGGCTGGCAAATCTGTTTGGGTGGTGGGTACTGGTGAGGGTGGCAATGTTGGCAAGGAATTTGATGAGTTACTAGGTGGGTAATGGTGAGGCATTGGGTTACTGAGTGAGTGGCCTGGTTGGTGTTGGCATGGCAGTGGATGGGTAGGCACTGGTGAGGAAGTAGGTTGATGAGTGGGTGCTGGCAGGACAGTGAGTTGGAGGGTAGGGACTGGCATTGGTGTGCTGGTGGTGTATGCTGGCGAGGATTCATCAGTTCGGAAACCCTCATGCACAAGTAGCCAGGATTTCAAGGTCAACCCATTTCCAGTTGAATCGACTGGTACCCCTCATGCCCCTCTTGGCCCTGTGCCATCGAGCCACCCTCTAACAGGAAGTTTTACATATCCAAACTATCTTATTGTAACTCTTTTTACACTGGCTTTGCAGAGAGAGACAAGAACTGGCTGCAGAGAGTGCAGAACTGTGCTGTCTGCATGGCGTGAGGACTACAAAAACAGATCATGTTTCGGAGGCCAGGAGGGAGCTGAGGTGGCTATTAATTTGCAACCAAATTAAGCTGAAAACGCTAGTAGTGATCTGGAGGGCCCTTCACCAGCAGGCCCTAAATATCTATGCCAGCATTTTTCCTGGGTAAGGGGCTGTCACACTCCGATATCTCATCTCCGGACCAGAGCTGTCGTCCCCCTTTCTCATCAAGCCCCACGTTGGAACTCCATCCCTGTTCAGATTTGTCTCTCTGGTTCCCTTGGGCCCTTCAACATCTACTCACATTGGATTGATCAGTAACTGGCCTTCCCTGGTTTGAACAGCTAACCAGGGCTCCTCTCCAGAGTTAGCTGATGGATTGCCTGGACTTTGGGTGGGTGGGGTGTGTGTTTTTTATGGTTTTTTAAGTAGGGTGTATTGGGTTTTAAAGCATTAACCAGGAGGCGGGATGGGAATTTTGTAGGGATGAATGGGGGAGCGGGGTGGTGCCTCGAAGTCAAGAACATCAGTGTGCTTTAATAAATGCTTATCTATCTATCTATCTATCGATCTGTCTATCTGTCTGTTTGTCTGTCTGTCTGTCTGTACACCCGCCCGCCTGCCTGCCTGCCTGCCTGTCTGTCTGTCTGTCTGTCTGTCTGTCTGTCTGTCTGTCTGTCTGTCTGTCTGTCTGTTTGTCTATTCATTCATTCAGGGAGGTGTTGGGGAGGCAGTGAGTTGGTTGCTGAGTGTGATGTGACCAGGCAGTGAGTGAGTGAGAGCTACTGAGACAGAGGGTAGGGACTGGCCAGTCAGCAGGGGGGTTGGAGTTGCTAAAGCAATAGGTGCATGGGCTTTGATGAGGCAATGGGTGGACGGGGAGTGGGTGCTAGTTAGTGTTCTGGTGGGGTACTGTGAGGCAGTGGTGGGTGATTGGGTGGGGGCTGTCAAGGCTGTGGGCAGGTGGACGAGTATTTGCTGGCAAGACTGTGGGTGAATATGTATGAACTAGCGAGGTAGCACTTGGGTGGTTATTTTGTGTTACGGCATGGGTTGGTAGATGATTGGGGGTTGGCGAGGCAGTGTATGTGGCCTGGCAAGTGTCTGCAAGGGGGTGAGGGTACTGGCAAAGGACCAAGATGGGAGGCTTAGTAACACTTAGCAAGGGGCTGCTGGAAGAGGACAGCAGCGAGTGGTGGTTGTGAGTGTTGGTGGGGGTGCTGGCAAATGTTCATCGAGGTGCTGGTCCACAATGTGGTTTAAAGGCCAGGTGCTGTACATGTACAAAAGAAGCCAAAAAAAGTTTGAGGGATGACATTGGTAAAAAGGCCAGTTAGTTAAAGTAATCCTCTGCTAGTGAACCACTGGGAAAAGTGTCATCTCTGGGTTTGGCTTTCATCTAGGAAGCCCTCAAAAAGAATTGGAGAAATTAGTTTTTTGCTGTATGATATCATAAAAGAGGACAAGTGGCAGAAAACTGATGACTGCAGGATTTCTCAGACAGAAACCCTCTTTGTAAATTAGTGACTCTGGCTTTTTCCAATGAAGAGCCAGCTTTTCAGGGATCCAGTAACAGTGTGTGTGAATCCGAACTGCCATTGCTTATCTACTAATTCTGGCAGCCAGGCAAGATTACTGTGACCACTTAAAATACCTTTCCACAGGTGTAGTCGAGTAAATAAAATGTCTCTGCGGTGCTCTTTCAGTAGCGAGAGCCCTTTTTTAAGCAACATCTACCGTTTTCTGCTTTATGACATCACAAGAGATGTCTTAAGTCATAAAACTAAAGATCATAGATATTCCCATAGACTAGCTTTTACAAAGCCTACCTTTGAGGGCACAAGTCTCCCACAGTCATTTCATACTCCCTGCCTGAGTTTAGGAGATAAATCAAACTCTTTTGCCTTGTTAGGAAGACTGGGTGGTAGGAAGAAACACCCGGGTCTGAATGTCATGGCAAATACTTGGACAAAAAAGCAGTGTTAGAAATTAAGAGGGTTTTGGTGATAGTTCAATGGGCTCCTGTGCCCACATTTCTAGAAGCCTACATCACGATTAGGGATCCCAAAATATTAAGTACTACAAAATACAGTAGACCTGTTACCCTTTTTTACACATACACTGCAAGTCCTTCTGCAAAGGCAACAACATTGCTGTGCACAGTTTCATTTCAGTTGCTCTATACACGCAGCCGTGCACAAATGCACCCCCTGCTGTGATCCTGCTCCTCTTCCCTCATTTGCCAAACAATGATCATCTATTCTTGCTCACTTATGCAGCTTCCTGCTAACCCCTAATTCTCAGAACCTGTTCCCCAAACTGTACTCCTCTGCCTTTGCTTTCTCATCTACACTGTTCTGGGCACACCGGCTCCTCTATACTGGCCTTCATTTGCCCTCTTGGGTATTCTGATTTGTACCCTCCGCCGCACCCTTGTTCACCGCAGCATCCGGCAGCGCTGGTCTGCCCTTGCAAGCTCGCAATATGCTACACCCCCTCATGCAGCCACAATACTCTGCGCATTGTACTAACTGCTGACCAGAACATAGCTACAGAATCAATGATTCACACTTGATGCGCATCGTATTGCCAGTTAGATCCCCCAAATTGAATGTGCAATGAGCAGATGCAATGCAGGTAGCCCAAATGAAAAATAAGAAGCCCGGGCTCCAGGAATCCTGCTAAATTTCAAACCCTGCAAAGGCATCAAGGTAAAATATGAAATCAGTCTAATTAACAACTGTCTCATGGGATATCGACCAAAAAGAAACCTGTTATTTAATACAGACGGTTATAAAATGTGCTAAATCTTATAAAAACAAGATGGACGAGTGTGGTTCATGCTATGGAAGGTGACTTAAAGTGTCAATGTAGTCTCAAGTCTTGCAAAAAATGGGCGATACAATCATGTTATTAACAAAGGAAAAAGCATTTTTTATATTGAGTAGATTTAACGTTAAATTCGCATGTATATTTTTTCATGTTTTAGGTTGTTAAACATCGCAATCGGGCCATGGAGGCTGAATCCTTGGTAAGAAAAATACAATATATATATATATTTAAATGAAAGAAAAATGTTTCAGCTGTGACGACATGTGACTTCTAGGGAGAAAAAGTCCCACCCCGTACCCATCCCGGGGGATCGATACAATGGCTATGAGCCGAAAAACATAGAATATGGACACAAGTAGGATCCCCTCACTCATCCCCTGATACTCACAAGTTGTTCTAAGGGTCTGTTGATGTAGGGTGTTGGTGAGTTGGCTGTTCCATGCAGAGTTAATTCAGGCCTTAAATCTTTGCCTCTTCTGATACTATCTCTGTGCACCATACGAGAACCTGTTATAGTGGCATTTGCAGTATAGTTTTTTATTTGCTGTATATACTTTGTTTCTTTGAATTAGGGATGCCTTTTTAATTTCTGTATATATTTTTCTTGTTTGGTTTTTCCTCCTCCTGTTTGCGCCTCACAGGGCTGTAAGCAAGGGCTCTTGTTTTAAGACGCCCTCCGCCCTCGGCACTCCTTCTTGGGCTTAGATTCCAGGCTCACGCCACAGGGAACTACATTTCCCAGGACTCCCAGGATGCTTTATTTTTACATCGCTGACACGTCAGCGCCGGCGCGTCTGCCCGGTTTGTCCCAGTTCATGTCCGGGCAGGACAGCAGACTGCATGTCCTGCTGCCCATTGTGTAAGTTTATAGCTTGCAGCTTTTTATTTCGTTGCTTATTTTCTGCCCTGTTTGTGGGAGTGGTCATTATGGCCTCTGAGCTAATGTGTTATCAGCAGGAAGAGTGGATGAGTGTGGGGGATGATGAGTGGTCTGATGGCCGGTCTGATTGCCTGTGTCTCTGGGAAGGTGTTAATTTCCCTCTACTTGTGGATTCACCTCCCTCTGGGAATTGCTGTAGAGATTCCACTGCTTTGGACTTAGATTCTAACCCATTAGACTATACCTCTGATGTTGTATTGGTTCTGCCTCCTTCTGAACCTTCTTCAAGTAATGGTTCGCTTGATCCGCCCTGTGCAGCGGACCCACCCTGTGCTGCTACTGATCTTTTCGATGTCCCTAGCGTTGGTAGTGTTTGTGGGCATGTACACCAGGACAGTTGTAGCCAATTGTCTCTGGTTTCGGACCAGGTTTCCTCTGAGCCAACTCTAAACACAAGCACTAACATCATCTAGACTGTGGATGCCGATGCTGACATGCTTGTCTGCCCTGGGTCTTTGTTGCCTCATCTGGCTTTGTCGGCCTTTTCTGTGCCTGAGCCTATGACTCTAGAAGAGGCCTCCTCGAATGCCCCTGTTATAAAGACGGGCCCTCGATCTGTCACACTTTCCTCAGACTGTAGTTTAAAAATATCATTACTGAATACCGTGTCTTTGGTGTAGTACTCAGTCATTCATGAAAGCATTGACATTATGGCACTTACGGAGACTTGGCTGAACAATACAGCTTCTCTTGCCGCTATGTTGGCTACCCCTGAGGGATACAAGATGGTTAGAATGGATTGTGTCTCCTCTATTGGGGGTGGTGTTGCACTTACCTTTAGAGACACACTGGGTATTCACCGCCTTACCTCCTCCACTATTGAACAAATCATTGTAAAGCTGGCAGTTCATCACAATGTTTCCATATGTTTATGTCTTCTTTATAGACCTCCCCATCAGATGCCATTGCTTGAGGAACAATTTCTGTCTTATAACCGATCTGGCTAAACCATCTTCTAGAATGGTAATCCTTGAGGATTATAATCTTGCCATCTCATCTAATCACGAGCCCTCTCACAGTTCTGTGTTAGTGGCCATGAATGCCTTAAATTTTAATCAACAGGTCTCTACTCCTATGTATCGTGAAGGTAATATTCTGAATTGGGTTCTTTCTCATAATATTCATTTATCCTCGTTGGAGATTAGTCCTTGCCCTTGGTCTGATCACTGTTTCGTCTCCTTTTCTCTTCTTCTTCCGGATAAACCCAAACGTCTTGACTCTGCTCCTAGGCCTACGGCTATGGTTCAAAATTTCAAGAACGTTTACTTGACTTTACTTTATTGACTAGATTAACATGCCACACACAAAACGGGAGACAGACGAACAGAACATGATGAGCTGGAAAGCCCGAACAGATACCAGGAGCACAGGGTGTGGGTCCTAGGCAAAGTACAGGGTCTTCACGGCTCGTTTAAAAGAGTCTAGCGAAGGGATACTTCGGATAGACACGGGCAGG
>JAUBNU010431304.1:0-11546 GCA_032353855.1 Desmognathus kanawha | reverse complement strand
CTTTCCTTCTCCCTAGGCTTTTCCCTATCCTCACCCGTGCGGGCTTCACTCTGTTTTTCCTTAGGTTTGTAAACAAAGTTCAGAATGGGATTATTTCCTTTGTACCGGGGACTGATTGCATCGGGCGTTTCAGGTTCCTTCGCGGGTGTGCTAGGCGCTTTCCGCTCAGGGCTCCTGTTTCGTTCTTTTTCTTTTGGCGCGGGGCGTGGTTTATTACCGCCCGCTTCAAAAGGTAATTCTTTTTCCTTGCTAACCTCGCAAACTTTACTGGGTTTAGGCTTGTCTTTCGCCTCAGTACTTTCTTCTGTCCTACTAACATCGAACACGCTCTTGGCCTGTTTATAAATCCAATCGAAGGTTCGATCATCATTATAATCACGCGCGAGCTGTGTGCGAATATGCTTTGGCAATCCGTAGAAATAAGCATCCTTAAACTGCTTGGTTTCAACGTTAACCTCCTTCTGCACCTGCGCAAAGGCATTTTTGATCAGTTGCAGGTAATCCCGGGGGTGTTGATTGGGCTCGCATTTTAAATTCAACGCGTGGCGCAATGCCTCGTGAGCGTTCCTGTGTGGGGAGAAGTATTTGATCACCTCACACCGGTACTCAGCCCACGTATCGTAGTCATTGCTGTCGACACTCAGGAAAAATAACTGGGAGTCGGACGCGAAGGTCCAACTTAGATAAGTTCTCAATTCTACATCACTATCCATCTCTAGGGTCTGCATGAGTCGCTGATAGAGGGACAGGTGTTCTAAAATTGATCCGGTCTTGTCTGATTTGGAGAACGAGGGCAACATGCCGCGCAAAGCCTTTATCGATTTTGCGCTGGCATGGGGCGCTGCTTCCTCCTCTGACCGATTCCTGTGACGTCTCTCGTTCTTTTTATTCTTGTTTTTCCGCCTTGGCGTTTCGGTCCATTCAGGATCCGACTCGTCCTCACTAGGCGGATTGGGTCGGGTAGAGGTGCGTTTCCTCTGACCGTCTCCCGAGCTTTCTGTCCATATTTTGGGCTTTGCCCCCCTCCGGCGAGATTCCCTATCATCGGATTGCTCCGCTGGGTCGGACTCGCTTTGGGTTTTAACAACCTCTAGGGTCGTAGGGCGGGGGCTAATATCCCTCCGTTTCATCTCCTTCATCAGACGCGTTCGTAATTTCTGCATTTCCTCTTGGCAGTCGCTAAATCGTTTAACCAAAAGGTCATTTTCTCGTTCTAACTGTGAGATCAGTCTTTCTCGTTCTCCAATATTTATTTCCCTATCGTGGACCGCATTCTCAGCGTTCCAGTACCGGTCCCTTTCTGCTGCTACATCCCTTTTAAGGAGTTCAATCTCCTCATCAGCCCGTAATAGGTTGTTTTCTAATTGCCTGATTACGTCTTTGCATGCCCCTTTACATTCTGAGGGATCCAGGGGTTTCAAGTTTCTCAGCGCGGCTTCTAATTCTTGTATTTTTAGTACATTGCCGTCACTGCGCCTGCGTTCTGCGCGGGCTTGAGTTTGCATTTCCGTTAGGGTGTCAACCTGCGCTCGATGTACTTTTCTTAGGTTAACTAATTGGTCATTGCAAACAGCTAACTCTGCTCTTTTATCCTCTAGTTCAGTTATTATCTGATACCTAGTGGCGTTCTTATAGCTTTCATTCAATCGATCGCCATTCTCACCCGGCATAAGCATTTCATTCTCGCGCTCCTGTTGTAATTGAAACACTCTTTCAGTGAGTACATTTTTTTCGGTAAGTAGAATCACCAATTCTTCCTCAACGTCAGCGAGTTTATCTGCAAAGTCTATAGCCTCTTTTCTTAGGTCTATATTTTGCTCATAGAGTGCGCTATGGGCAAACCAGAGTCGTCCCGCAAGACTGCACAGAGCTTTCGTTTTTTCTTTCTTGTCTGTTTTAGCGAACACTTCCACCATAGAATGTACCAAGTACCCCTGCTTGTGGAATGTGTCGCTTGGGAATTTGGCAATCTCGTCTAATTGTTCATTAATCCAATCATTTATTTCTACCAATTTGGATCCTGAATAGGCAAACAAGTCAGCGACCGTTGTGCCCTTCAGTTCCTCTAGAGGTAGTGCTTTCGCAGCCATTTTATTTTGTTTAAGAGCTCTGTATTTTTACGATTTTAGGCACCTTTAGTACTGATCACATCCGGGTAAGTTCCCCTCCAAACCGTCGGAACTATTGTGGGCTCATTGTGTCAGCAGTGCACATAAATCATACAGAGCAATAATAGACAATCAGGCAATAATAAGAGAGGCTTAGTTAGAAGTTATGTGCGCATTTTTGGCACGTTTATTTGGGTATAAAAAGTTTGTTACAAAAATAAATCACGAAGACAGTATACATATGTATATATTTATACTAGCAGTTAGTTGGGGAATATCTAGTTTTGCTCAGGTTATATTGGGCTGAAGCATTCGTATTATTTCGGCTAAGGACTTTGTAGGGTTCTCACTACGAGGAAGAATTGTGTGTTCGCCTCACAGCACTACGCATGCGCGGGTGTATGTAATATAACTCACCTATAGGCTATTTGTACAAGGTTCGTTGGGGGTACCCGTGCAGGGTTCCCTTCGGTCACCTGTGCAGCGCACAGGTTTAAGTGGGACGGTTTGAGGCGGGACTCAGCGACCCGGCTCGGCACCACGTCTCGGTTTACTCGCTTCGGATCTGGTCAGGAATGGATTGGGCCTCTTTTCCTTCTCTTCTCTCTTGGGGCAGACAGATCAGACCCTCACAGCCCTTCCTGGAATGCCAGACGCTTGAAGAAACACAGCCGTGTTCCTGTCTGGAGATCTGATGCTTTTCTGTGGCACCAGACCTGGGTATTACGTCTTGCTTACTGGCAAGCGTGCCAGTAGCAAGTCTCCAGGCTACCCTTGGGGGCTTGGATCTTCTCTGCCGCTTCTTTCTCCGTTTCTCAGAGCAGCGCTCTGAGTCAGGACCTCTCCCTTGACAGGCAGGTCAGGCTCTCTCAGCTTCGCTCCCTAATTTTGGGAGCCCTCCTATCTTATACTTTTTCTCGAATTTTTGCAACAAACGGACCTCTAGGCAATGTGCCCAGCAGAAGCTAAATGGCTACATGGACCAAATTTCACTGGGGAAGAATGGTTCATTGTATTTTGGTTTTCTGTCTTCTCGTGCCCAGTTGTCTGTGCTAACAGGTATGTCACTTGGCATCAAGACTCGTGTTTTCTTTTCTGGGAGTGAAGGTCACAATCGGTTCTATCAGTAGCCTTCATCGTGCCCCATGTATTCTTAGAATTATGATTGGGTTTGTAGCGATGCAATGTGAGCTTTCAAAGTCACACTGGCTTCCACGGGAATGAACGCTCTGCGTGTTAGTGGTTAGAATTATGCGCACCCCCCTTTACGCTTGCTTTTAGTTAGTTAAGTTGCAGAGCCTTCAGTTCCATGTGGCCAGAGATGACGTGAGTCACGTGCATCATTTTCCAAAATGGCGTTTGTGTGGTTTTTCGAATTAGATATATTTCGAGTCGGTATTGGTTTTGTTTTTAGGGCAGGATACATCAGAATAATGCAGAACAGGTCAGAATATACCCGACAGATCCCCCCTTTGAAACTTGCGAGACCTTGATCTTGCAAGTGTCAAGATGAGTAGGATAAGAATTAAAAAAAAAAAATTCTGAATATTGCAGTCTTGGGCAGTTTTCTTGGTTATCCCCCCTTCGGACTGTGCGGGGTAACATACCCGGCAGAGTCAGACGACACTCATTTGGAGTTCTTGCTGTCTTAATTCTCGTTGTCTATCTTTTACGACCTTCATGAATTGTAGAATGAGTCTGTTGTGGAGTATGACCAAAATAGTGAGGAGAAGGACCCATGTAGTTAGAGAACAGGCCCAGAGCAACTGAGCTATCAGTGCCCAGTAGTCTGGTGAGTTTATGTAGGAATTATCCTCGTTGGAAAATTGTAGATCAGAAATGGAGACATTGCCCTGCCGAAGCAGGAGTTGGAGTGAGTGAGATGGTTTCTTGTCTAAGAGAAATTCCAAATCAGGGTTGTGTGGAACGGAAAAAGGTTTGAACGTGTTCACTAGTTCCATCCCCCCTTCCGTCCCCTCAGTGTTGACATAGAAAAGAGTTTCAGAGCCTACACTGATAATCACATCACGTGGGACAACTGTAGTGAATGTTGAGTGTGGAATGGGTTTAACAACAAACGTGCCATGTTTAGTGTATGTTATGGTCAAGTTTGGTGCGTTGGTACTGACCAACCACACATTGCTGATCAGGACAGCTTCCGTGAGGATGTCAGTGGAACGTAGGACAGTGACATCGCATAGTGTGGAATCAGAAGTTGAGTCCTCTAATCCACAGAGCCCTCCCGTTACCGGTGTGAAAGGGTTTCCAGGGCATAGGTAGTTGAGGTCTTTGAAGACCTGGCAACTTTGTAGTTGAGGAATGAGGTACATGGCGGAGGTGTTTTGATAGGCAATATACTGAGGAGAGTTGATCTTCATTCTCGTATCCCCCTTCCAGGTACCTACATTCAGAACCCGTTTCATCTGGTACATTTTATCGAGCTTAACCAGTGGTATATAGAGAAGGAAAGAGACATGCATGCGGTTAACATCGATGTACATTGGGATGGCGGAGCCAGCCTCAAATGCGATGTTAATCTGTGCAGGGTCTAAATCAGGGCCATGCAAAGCAGATAGGGCCTGTCGGACAAGTTGCACATCAACAAAGTACAGGGGAATGTGTGCACGAAGTAGGTTTTGCATATCAGTTTCCAGTTGACGTAGGTAAGAGTTAGTAAAGTAAAGAATGGGCTCTACAAAAGAGTAGAACTCGTCCCGTGATCGGGCAGCTTGTTCATGTAGTTTCACTGAATGGTCCAAACGTTCGGCTTGAAAGTCCGAGACAACGATGGTATCGCGAATAATCTGCACCAGGTGTTCGTTGGTTTCGTGTTGGATCGCCAGACTACGTTGGATGTCCTTGATTGATGCTTGTAGTATATCATTCTTGCGTTGAACCTCTTTGACAGATATGCTATTTACGGCTGTCATAGTGCCTCCAACAACAGCACCCACAACAGTAAGCAGTGCCATCACACCCATTATGACTGCACCAATCGCGCGCCTAGGGCGTGTGGAAGGGGGTTGTTTCAACACAATAGTTTTCTCAGTCTGTGCTAGAATTTCTCGAATTGTATCTCTGGTGCGATCCATATGGCGATCGTACCAGAGTAACACTTCTACATCATGCACTTTATCAAGAGACACGTGTTTACGTAAAGTGTGTTCGAAATCAAGATCAATATAGACCAATTGACTCAATATGCGGTGTTCGGTTAGGAGCAGATTCGGGATCTCTTGCGTGATGATGCCTGTACTGGGGCCACGCGAGAGCGTAACCTGCTCTCGTTGTGCCCCGCATAAGTAGGAGTCAGATAGCAAACAGTAAATCATGGCAAAAGTCTTCCATCGGGAGTGATGAACGGTAGTCGTGGAACGAGTCTGGCGACCACGAGCCTCTGAGGATCCAGGCAGGTGCATCATTGGAGGAAGAGGTTAAAATTTGACAATCTATAGGTAGAGGAGATAAAAGAAATGTAAATACATCATATTGAAATGCAATCCTGTCTAGAGTCCTTACTCTATAGCATTTTGTTCCAGCTAGCTAAGTTGAGATTGAGGATGAGCCGCTTTGAGCTGGTTAATATGGGCCCAGCGTTCATCATTGACGCTGTTCCTGCAGTGTTTTAGTTTGTACACTACAGGGGACAGTTTGTCCACAATTTCGTAGGGCCCTTTCCACATTGGAAGGAATTTAGAATGTTGTGTCTTATTTTTAAGGTAGTTGTAGAAGTACACCTTGTCGTGTACTTCAAACTCCTTTTTCGTAGTCTTCAGGTTATATTGGGTATGACTAGCTTCCACTGCCTTGTCCAAGTGTTGTTGGGCGAAAGCAAAAGCATATTGCAAATGCTTTCGTAAACTGGACACATATTCGTGTGTGGAGATAGCACCCACAAGAATCTGTTCATTTGTTTTGTACAGGAGATGCATAGGGACAGTCATCCTTCTGCCATGAGTTAATTCGAACGGGCTAAAACCAGTGACACTAGAAGGCGTAGCCCTGATAGCCATCAGAACCAGAGGTAGTTTCAGGTCCCAGTCTTTGCCAGTGTCGGATACGTACTTTTTCAAGATAGACACAATGGTTTTATTTGTGCGTTCCACGGTGCCACTGCTGGCAGGGTGGTAGGCGATGTGTAGTTGGCGTTTGACACCAAGTATTTCCCACATCCTGGACATAATGTCGGCTGTGAAATGTGTCCCTTTGTCGCTCGAAATTCTCAGAGGAAGACCCTGGCGGCAAAAGACATGGTTGATCAGCAGTAAGGCAGCAGTGTCCGCCTTACAATTTGGTGCCGGAATACATTCGACCCATTTAGTAAATAGACAAATTACAGTTAGCATATACTGGTTACCTCTGTTAGATTTAACCACAGGACCAATAAAGTCAATTTGTATATCGGACCAAGGAAATGTGAGGCCGCGTTTTCTCAGAGGAGCTCTGTGTGCAGGAGTGCTAGGTTGGAATTGAGCGCATCTGAGACAGCCTGCACAGTAAATATCGACATCTTGTTTCATGTGCGGCCAATAGGAGACCTCTCTTAAGATATCCAGGGTCACTTTGGGACCCCTGTGTCCCGAGGTTATTTCATCATGCGCATGCTCCAACATGACGCCTCGGAATGCCAGTGGCACCACCCATTGGACGGAAGAGTGATTGGTTTGTCTAATTAATAATTTGTCATGAAATTTGAAATTCGCACGTGTGTTGTGCAAAATACGTAATTCCTCATTTTGATCCAAATCGCCCTGAGTAATAGGATTACAGTCAGGGTTTTCAATAAATTTGTAGAATTTTCCTAACGTGCTATCGGATAATTGCGCAGTAATCAGGTTCTGATCAGGACCCTCCTGTGACCAGGAAGTGCTGGCATCCTGTGATTTGTTTGATCGTGTAATGGCAGAACACAGTGCAGGAGCTGTGTCATGGGTGAGAAGGTGGTCGATGGGAAATACAGACCCATTGAGTGCACCTGCCGTCGCCATTTTGTCAGCCAAATCATTCCACGTTTTGTCCAAACCAGGGACAGGTGAGTGTCCCTTGTTTTTTTTCCAATAAATCAGCATGTCATTCTGTAACACCAAGTCATCAATGGCAGTGATGAGAGTGGCGTGCTTGAGATTTTTCCCATTAGCGCATTTCATTTCCCTTGATTTCCAACCTGGTAGGAACTCCACAAAGGAGTTCCTCACATACCTGGAGTCAGTCACAATAACAACATTTTTCAATTTATTTGTGCATGCAGTTTCAATCGCCAGATACACAGCCGCGAGCTCCGCCACCTGGCTACTCTTGTTGCCAATGCAGTACCCTTTTGGCTCAGTGGGGAATTCATTCAGCCATGCATTGCCAATGCCCGCTATGCGCTCGCCTGTAGGACCTTTAAAAGCACAACCATCCACATATACGCACGGCATATCTGTGCATGCTTCATTGAAAACTTTATGTGGTGAATCAGCGAAAGGTTCCAGGTCGCTTGGTTCAAAGTCATCTCCAGTACAAAGTTCGGCATCGCATTGATGCAAATCAGCCAAACCCTGTGCGAGTTTATTATTTTTGGTTTTGGAATATCTAATTTTCACTGGAAAGCTCTGCATGGAGAGCATCCAGTTTGTTATCCTAGAACCCGTGACATTCCCCTCTCTGATTTTATTGCTGTTCAGAAATTGAAGAGATTGATGAGCAGTTTCTAAAATTATTTTGCTACCATGAATGAAAGGTTTGAAATGTTGTACGGCCCAGACAGCTGAAAACAGGGCTTTTTCACAGTCATTAAATTTAATTTCCACTCCAGAGAGCGTTTTGCTAGCATAGGAAATTACTTTGGGGATGGAATCCACTTTCTGGTATAATACAGCTGAAAGGCAATTGTCAGAATTTCCGACCTCTAAAAAGAATTCTTTATTCTTATCTGGGTATGCTAAACAAGGTGCCTTTACTAACCTGCTTTTAAGCATGGCTACTGCATCACGGTGTACCTGTGACCATTCCCATTTACAATCTTTTTTCAATAATTTCAGCAGAGGTTGTACTATGTCAGAGTAATCTTCAATAAATTTCCTACTGTAGTTCGCAACTCCCAGGATGCTCCTAACATCTTTGATGCACCGAGGGTCTTTTAGTTTCATTATCGTGTCTATTTTGCGTTTCTGTATATTAATGCCATCGGGAGTAACCTCGTGCCCTAAAAAGTTCACCTTCGTTCGACACCACTGTGCTTTTTGCAGTTGTACTTTGGCGCCAGCGTCTTTTAGCTGTGTCAGCACGTGTCTTATTTCCTCCAGATGAGCTGGGAATGTGGTGCTTTTAAGCAGCACGTCATCAATATATGTTAATGTACCACGCTCGGGAGCATCGGGCAGGGCTTTCGTTATGAATATATTAAATTCTCCCCCGCTATTGATAAATCCGAACGGCGCGCGCCTCCAGCAATACGAAGTATCTTTGAAGCTGAATGCGAGCTTGTATTGGTCTTCCTCGGCCACTGGTACTATCCAGTAGCCACTGGTCAGATCCAGCGCCGTAAAAATGTTAGCACCTTTAATTTGTGCCAAACCCTGATCGATATATGGTATAGGCCATCGAGATTGATGCACCCTCTTGTTAATTTCACGGAGGTCCGTGCAAAGACGCCAACTACCGGATGGTTTAAGAACTGCCAAGATCGGGGTGTTAAATGAGCTATGAACCTTTCTTATTATTTTCCTTTCTTCCAGATTTTTAATGATAACCGTCAGGTCCTCAATAGAGGCCATGGGTAACCTGTATTGTCTCTGAAATATGGGAGGAAGGCCTGGATCGGTGGGTATTTTCATTACATGTAAATGCGTACCCCCACAGTCGTATGAGTCTCTGGAAAACACCTCCTGATGCTCAAAGAACATCTGTCTTAATGCCGTTCTTTCCTCATCGGTGGTACAGCCGTCTGCTTTCGCAATTTGCTCCTCCACTAGTTTAGTGAACCCAGGAAATACCTCGGGTGCAGCCACCTCGTATTCTTCCTCTAATTTGGCAGTTAAGTCTTTCGTGGTGGCGTGACAGCGGTATTCAGTATCAGACTCTTTTACTGAGAAAACGATTGTGTCACCCTCTTGCTTATGCTGCACACTGACCTCCTCGGAAGGTAGTTCAGGATATAAAGAATGAATTTTAAACCAGCCCCCCGGGCGAGAGTACATGCATTCTGAAATTAATTGTGATTCTTCGTCGACCATATCCCTAGTGGCACCCAGTATGGTGTTAGTGAGGTCGATGCTGGAGTGCGTGTCATAGACCGCTAACCCTATTACTGTACCCTTGGGGATTGTTATGGTTTCCTCGCCTGTATTGTCCACAAGAATTTTACAGTGACCATTTTGTAAATCCACTAATGCAGTGTACGTGGAAGATATACCCTGCTCCTTCCAGCTCTCACTAACACTAATGTATGTGTCTTTAGAGGCGGGACCTTGCTGCCCCCCTCTTACCTGTATGCCCAGTGTAGCTTGTCGCGTGTTCCCTGGTATTTCGTAGCTCCCAGTGGTAACCATTTCTGTGGCGTATGGCATTATTTGGTCACTTTGCGTCGCTGCCATGACGTCATCAAAGTCCATAGGATGACCCCCCAATCGGGACCATAGTTCCCCATTAATCACATCCACAAAGGCAACTATGCGGTGTAAAATATCATTTGCAATGCATGCATCATCATTACTTTCAGAAATAACTTGCATGTTGTGTCTCAATTTCTTGTCTCCTATGTTAATTTCCATCATGGTTCTGCCCACTATGGTTTTTCCCGCTATCCAGTTATAGGGGTTTTTCTCATATGGAGTCACATGTACCCTGTTACCTCGATCCTTTAGTATTTGTATCATTCTTTCACTAACATAAGATCTCTCTAATGTCAGGTTTAGTTTAGCCCGTACGGGAGTGGATTCCCCTGCAATATGGACTGGGAATGACCAATCATTTTCGCATTTTTCCATAGGCACTAGTATTTTTATTGGAGTAAATGCACCGATTTTGAATTTTGACCGTTTTGGGGTTTCTGCAGAGAACCTTAGACAGTCCTCTTCGATATGAGATTCCCATTTTCGGTTGGGATCCAGCAGTACTGTAGATTGCCGGTGGCCCTGTTTGTTTTGTTTGTCGGGATTTTTAGTAATTACAGTGACTTCAGGGTCCTGTGAATTTCTAAAATGTATTTCAACAGCATCGGTTCGGCGTTCAACCACGTGAACCCGTGTGTCTTTATTTTCATCGGCTTCAACTTTTCGGATAGGGATGGGGTGCTTTACCTGAGCCCATAGTACTCCGTTAAAGTAATCGATGAGCGGTGATAAACGGCTAAGAATATCACCCCCCAATAGGACATCGACTGTGTTTAAATCTACCACCATCAGGGGATGCTTCATACAGTGTTTTCCGATTTGGACATTGAGTTCCACCATGCCCACTACGGGGACAGCCTCGCCATTAACACTATGCAAAGTCCCCACTGGCGTGATTAATTTCATTATTTCGTCCTCCGTTTTATCCTGGTTTATAAACCAAAAGATCTTTTTAGAGATGAGTGTGGCCTCGGACCCAGAGTCCAATAATGCCTCCACGTTCCACCTATTTTTCAAAATAACTGTCGCATAATGTCTGTCATTTTCTTCGCGCAGTTCACACACAAAGTGTGAATTTCGGATCATTTCTTTTTTCATCACATCTATCACTTTTTGTTTGATTTTCTGGGGCTTGGACAACGCGGGTTTCTCTGTGTTTTCCTTTCCTATTGTGGCACAGACCTGCGCAGTCCCCCCAGGCACCTCCCTTTCTTTTGGGAATTTCTGTTTTACAGTTTCACTTTTACTCGCTGGTGAAACTGCATCTGTTTCTATGCACTGTGAATGTCGGAAATATCGCCCATCAGTTACTCGTCCTTTCGGCCTTGCTACCACCTCATTGAGTCATTGCCCAAGGCGAGGGGTGTCATGGTCGTTGGGTTCCCCACTACTCACCGTGTGCACTCGTGGGCTAGGCCCCGAGTCTTTAGTGAGTAGTTTCTTGCAATGGTGGGTTAAATCATTTAGTTGCTCCTCGAGCACGTTCAGGCGATTGGGCTGTCGTGGAGAGTGGGGACGTGTATCCCATTGCTGATATCGGTCCCGATTATCAGTGTAGGGACGCGTCTCCTGCCATTCACGGTAGTCACCCTGGTCACGCCTTTCTGATCGATATTCTGGGCGGTCGTACCCCCCTTGCCTATAGGAGTCTTGGGCATTTCTGTCCCTGTCCTGGGGATAGTACGGCTCCCTTTCTTTGGGATAGTACGACTCCCTCTCTTTGGGATAGTACGACTCCCTCTCTTTGGGATAGTACGACTCCCTCTCTTTCCTTCTCCCTAGGCTTTTCCCTATCCTCACCCGTGCGGGCTTCACTCTGTTTTTCCTTAGGTTTGTAAACAAA
>JAUBNU010420240.1:0-11547 GCA_032353855.1 Desmognathus kanawha | reverse complement strand
AAAGCCGCTTGCAAGCGCGGGGCATGAACATTGGCAACCGGCTCCCAAGACCTGTCCTCAGGACCATAACCAACCCAGTCAATTAGATACTGGAGCCTCCCCCGAACCAGTCTAGAGTCAATGATTTTGGCCACTTGATACTCCCCTTGAGTATCCAGAGGGGGTTGAGGGACCACCACATCAGGGCGCGTGGCAGGATCACAGCGTTTGACCTGGGAGACATGAAAGACAGGGTGGCATTTTAATGTCATGGGCAGGCGAAGCCGAACAACCAAAGGGGAAAGAACCTCATCAATAAAGTAAGGCCCAATAAAATGAGGCAAGAGTTTGGGACAGGAGGTACCTTTAAAATGCAAGAATTTCATAGATAGCCATACTTTTTCACCTACAGTAAATGCAGGGGCCGCCCTTCTGTGTTTATCTGCCTGTAGCTTCATGGCAGCCTTGGATGCCAGGAGAAGGATAGTAAGGACCTGTACCCTAGTGGAGAAGGTTTTAAGAAAGGCTGAAACTTCAGGAACCAAGGAGGCATTGGGAAACCTGGAAGGCAGAAAACGGGGATGATAGCCCATAAGGGCACAGAAGGGAGTAGTCTTAATGGCCGAATGGTATGAGTTGTTATAAAGAAACTCAATGAGAGGCAATGCTGAGTACCAACTCTTCTCTTCTTTCATGCAAAAAACACGTAGATACTGTTCAAGTGTCTGGTTGCAACGTTCAGTCACGCCATCTGTCTGGGGATGATACCCACATGAATACAACTTAGTACCCAAGTGTACATTAAATTCTTTCCAGAACTTGGCTATAAATTGCGAACCACGGTCACTCACAATATTATCAGGAATACCATGTAGTCTCACCACAAAACAAATGAACACTGTAGCCAATACTTTAGCTGTAGGTAATCCAGTCAACCCAATAAAATGAGCCATTTTAGTAAATAAATCCGTAATCACTAGGATCACAGAGAAGCCTTTACAAACAGGTAAATTCGTGATAAAATCCATCGATATGTCCTTCCATGGCCCCGAAGGGACCTTTAAAGGTTGCAACAATCCCTGGGGAGCCAAATGACAAGACTTAGTTCTAGCGCATACCGGACACAATTGTACATAGTCTGTCACCGTCTTTTTCATTTTTAACCACCAGACATATCTGGATAATAATTCCAGCGTTTTGACAGGACCTGGATGTCCTGCCAAAGGTGCATCATGACACCAATGCATCAGTTTAAGTTGTTGAGATTGTTTAGGCACCCACAATCTTGATCCATGAAATAACAAACCTTCAATTTCTTTATGCATGAGACCAGCTGCCAGAAACCTTTTCCTGGCTTCAACACCATAACTATCTCGCACTTCTTGTAAAAAGGAGGACAATACAGCAACTGAAGCACAAATAATCCTCTGGGGTGAAAGGATTGGAGTTGGCACTCTAGCATCTTTTTCCTCCTCTGGATATTGTCAGGAAAGGGCATCAGCCCTGGCATTACAGGAACCTGGTTTGTACGTGATAACGTAATCAAACCTAGAGAAGAACAAGCACCAGCGGGCCTGTCTTCCGTTTTGACACGTGAGGTTCTTCATAAATTCCAAGTTCTTATGATCGGTGTATATCGTTATAGGGTTCCCGGTGCCCTCCAGATAATGCCTCCACTGTTCCAGAGCCTCTTTGATGGCAAGTAACTCCCTTTCATAAATCGTATAATTCTGCTCGGCTGAACTTAGTTTTCGGGAGTAGTAAGCGACTGGATGTAACTCCTGTAGTGTGTTCTTTTGTGACAGTACTGCCCCTATGTCATTGGAAGAAGCATCAGCTTCCACGATAAATGGTTTTGAGAAATCAGGATGTATTAATACAGGAGCCTGAGTGAATTCCTTCTTTAGTGCTTCAAATGAAGTCTGTTGTTCTAAGTCCCAATGAAAGTTCTTTTTCTTTAGTACTTGTGTTAAAGGGATCACTATATTGGAATAGCTAGGAATGTACTGGCGATAGAAGTTAGCAAACCCCAAGAAACGTTGTACCTCTTTTACAGAACTAGGTGCTTCCCATTGGACAATGGCCTGGATCTTTGCAGGATCCATCTCTCTGCCTTTACTAGAAATCAAATAGCCCAAAAAAGAACCTGTTCCTGGAAAAACAGACATTTAGATTCCTTGGCATAAAGTCTATTGTCCAAAAGTCTTTCTAGTACAATTCGAATATTCCTTTCATGTTCAATCTCGTTTGTAGAAAATATAAGAATATCGTCCAGATAAATTACCATGAAGGTGTTAAGAATGTCCTTGAATACATCATTAACAAAAAATTGAAAATAGGCTAGAGCATTGCATAGCCCAAACGGCATAACCAAATATTCAAAATGCACATGAGCGGTCCTGAAAGCGGTCTTCCATTCATCCCCCTCTCTCATTCGTACCAAATTATATGCTCCTCTTAAATCTATTTTAGAAAAAAGGTTGGCACCTTGAATCTGGTCTAATAAAACCGGAATGAGAGGTAAAGGGTATCTGTTCTTAACTGTAATGAGGTTCAATAGTCGAAAATCTATGCACGGCCTTAACTCATCCGTGTCCTTCTTGGACACAAAAAACAAAGGCGCTCCTGCTGGGGAGGATGAGGGTCGGATGAACCCCTTATGCAGGTTTTCCTTGATGTACCCTTTTAGTATGACGTTTTCTTTAGGAGACAAGGCGTAAATTCTCCCGTAAGGTATAACCGCGTCAGGGACTAAATTAATTTGGCAATCGTACTCCCTATGAGGGGGAAGTACATCTGCTTCTTTTTTATCAAAAACTGTGACTAAATCGGGATATCTTTCAGAGATGGTAGTAGTAGTGTTAACGTACCGTTGCTCTGTGGCTTTGATTTTAAGAGTTCTGGATGCCTAATCAATGGATGGGTTCCATTTTACCAACCAAGGCATTCCCAATATAACCTTAAAAGAAGGAGTCTGTATGATGTCAAATTGTTCGTACTTCTCAACCCCTTGGAATACTATTCTTAAAGGAATGGTATTCTCCTCAATCTGCCCTGATCTTAGGGGTGTATCATCTACTGACATGGCTTGTTCCGGTCTTTGTCTTTTACGTATGGGGATATGGTATTGCCGTTGAAAATCCTGGTCAATGTAATTGCCATTTGCCCCACAGTCTAATAATGCCCTGGTATGAAGATCTGCCTTCCCATCTATTTTGATGATAATTTCTAAGTATAGATGAGGTGCTGAAGGGGCATCACCGATAATAGTCCCAACAAAACGAGGATATGATTCAATGGCACCCGGAGAACTTCCTCGAGGGTTTACCGAGTGTTGGCTTTTCCCGAAATCAGAGGGCAATTATATATGGCATGCTTAGCATCTCCACAGTAGAAGCACAAATGCTCACGGCGTCTTCTTTCCTTTTCCTGTGCAGTTAGTGGACCTCTTATACCTCCCAACTGCATGGGCTCACTGGTATCTACTTCCCTAGCAGGGGGTGGAATGTATCGCTGAAAAGGGCGAAAGGAATCCGTCTTCCTTTTCTCCTTCTTCCGCTCCTTAATTCTCTGATCTACCTGTATAGTTAATTCCACATATTCTGAAAAAACCTTGGGCAAGGGAATGATGTTTGTCAACATGTCCTTGATTTCCTCTCTAAGTCCCTTGTAAAACAACCCAACTAACACATCGTCTGGCCATTCGGTAGCTGAAGCCAGTAGCTGGAAGTGTGTAATATAATCTTGGGTTTCCTTATTGCCTTGCTTAAATTCTAATAACTCTGACTTCCTGAGTTGCCCTTCTTGCTTGCACTCAACCATTCCCGAAAATGCTTGCAAAAATTCATCATAATGATATAGAAGCCTATGGTCTTTTTCTATAAAGGGAGTAGCCCACTTTAAGGCGTTACCTTCCAAGTTCATAAAAATAAACATTACTTTGCTGCAATCAGTAGCATAGGCCTGGGGTTTATTCAGGTAATGAAGTGTACATTGGGTGATAAAGGCCCTATAGTCTTTGGTGTCACACCTGTATTTACTGGGCATTGGAGGCTTGGGTAGGAGATGTGACAGAAGTGGGACCACAGGATCTACCGGTGACGGAGGTGGTACTACATTAATGGGTTCAACTGGTGCAACCACAACAGGGTCAGGGACTGGTTCCTGATTGGCTTCTAAAGCCTGTATTTTTATATTAACGTTTTGTTGCTCCTGTCTAAGGGACCCAATCTCCCTACCCAAAGCTCCAAGGGAATGGGTGATTTTGGCGAATTCCGCCTCCATCTTTTTTGCTAGCTCGCTATCCATCACTTCTGATTATTAGGCTTGCTAACAATCTGTTGGACCATCTAGTACTTGGTGCCAGAAGTGATGAATGCTGGACTTCCCTGTTCCTCCCTCTGCCAGCTAGCTGAGCAGAAGGCTGAAAAGGGGGTCCACAAGGACCAGCAAGGACTCTTGTGATACTGCACCTGAAATGACAAAACAGATGGATGCAGGGATTAGGTATATGCTACAGGGGAACTGATAATGAATAGATATTGACTGCTATGAAGTACCAGTACTCACCAAAATGATACCCCCTTGTAGCTCTATACCGGGTGCAGTAAAAGTGGGTGTATGGTTTCCAGAATAGAACACTATGATAGCTGTGGCGCACAGCAGAACGTGTTCTAGCACACACGTTAGCGCCACGGCAATAATAACAATGCAACACTCAAGGCTTTCAAGAATAAAGCGGTACGTAAATAGAAGTACACGCCTTCACAACAAAACCAATCCAAGACTGAGGCGTAACTAAGTAAAGGGTGAGACAAGGGAATCCAATCAAACAGGCAATGGTCCGGTAACGAGCGGGTAGCAAAAGTACTATAGGGAAAGACAAAGCAAGTCTGTAAAGCGGGCTGAGAAGGTCTGGCAACAGGCGGGCAATAAAGGTACAAAACGTAAGGCAGTAGCAAGTCAAATATACAATCCGGGTCACTTATCGTAAACAGCAAAGAGTCACAGGAAACAAGACACGAAGCACAGTACGTAGTGGGCAAGTTGTTAGTCTTAGGAATCCCGCACTTAGAACCCCTTCCACACGCAGGACTCACGACAGACCCTCTTCAGTCTATTTGTACCCACGGGGCCGGCGCATGCAACAGCCCTGGTCCTTCCAGCAAAGATATAGTTTGCGTCCTAGACTGTGGTAGAGCACTTGCTGGTAGCCGGTTGCGGCACTCCGAGTAAGAAACTACTAAAATGGCCGCCCTCGTTTGGAAGCCTTGTCCTTCTTCTGTGTTGCTGTTTAATTGTGCTGAGTTGATTGAAGCCGGCTCCCTTATAAGGAGGACGCCGACCTGCACAAATCGCTTGCGCCCAACAAGCGGACCTCGTCTGTGCTTCGTTGTATTCCTGTGATCCTGCTGCTACGTGTTACGCTAAGTTCCTGCCTGTCCCTGACCATTCTTCTGCCTTGCCCTATTGTTTGGTTTCTACTGGTATCTGACCCTTGGCTCTTGTTGTGACGTTTCTACTGCCTCTGCCCCTTTGTTCCTTGTTGCTCGATTGGTATTGACCTCTGCCTGCCTTTGGTTATTCTTGTCTTTACCCTTTGTACCTTGTTGCTCGTCTGGTTCTGACCCCTGCCTTCTCTTGGATTTGTTACGTTGCTACTCTGGTTGTATTCCTGCTGGAGTCCACCTCTCTGTGCATTACCTTGTTGTTCAAGGAAAAGGCTCCGTGCCTTTCAGGTCCCGCACTTCTATTGCGTGTGTGTTAGAACACGCCTCCCACACCATCTGTGGAAGAGTGCTTCATCATTGGACCTATATAACCTGCACCCGGTATAGAGCATCTAGGGGGTTTCTATTGGTGAGCGTGGTGTCTATCACAGTCTAGAACCTTAGAGCTATTGTCCTCTACCCTGACTCAGCCTGATACATATTATTGCTTTTGTCTTACAGGTGCAGTGCCACTAGGCTTCATACCACCGGGCCTTGTGGGCCCCCTTTTTCGTTCTGCTGTCCGTGTAGCACTGTTACTGCACGGCAGCGGGAAGAGCAAGGGAAGCCTATACTCATCGCCACGAAGAGAAGCGCTTGGAGTCCAACAGATTGGGCGCAAGCCATCTTCTGTGGCGATGAGTGAGGCTAAAACTGACATTGCAGAGGACTGGGGTCCTAAACTAGATTTAACCTTTGCCAAAGTGCATGCTGCCTTAGAAAAGCTAGGAGCAGACTGTGAAAAATTAGCTACAGGTCAAGGTGATATTATTAATAGACAGCTACAAATGAGTAGTAGAATACAGAATTTAGAAACTCAGGTTCCAGGAGGGCCTACGCACATCCCTGTAGTTGTTGAACCCATTAGTAATCCACCTAATATGACGCCTCCTATGATTCCCGACCGCCCTCATTTTTCACAGATATTGCCCAACCCTCCAATGCCACAAAAGTTTAAGGGAGACAGTAGAGAATACAGGAATTTTCTGACTATATGCAAATTGCATTTTCTTAATAAGCCTAACGTCTATTGTAACGATTACAGCAAGGTTCTCTTTGTATTAATGAACCTTGAAGGAAATGCCCTACAGTGGGCACAACCATACATTGACCAAGACCATGTCATGTTACGGGACTATCAGACTTTCAAAAGAATGTTTGCCGAAATGTTTGAATGCAAACAAGAGGTAGATATCAGACAAAATGAACTATTGGAATATAAGCAAGGAAATAGAGAGACGCAGGAGTATGTCACTCATTTTCAGATGTTGGCAGCCACCACCACTTGGCCAGATTCGGTCCTGATTAAACTGTTTTATAAAGGGCTCTGTGAAGAAATTAAGGATCACTTATCCAATATGCTCAATTTACCCACAGTCTTGTCTGAGTATTTGACCTTAGTGATTCAGATTGACCAAAGAATTAGAGAGCGTAAGAAAGAAAAGAAACAATCAGATAGCTTCCGTTCTTTTCAGAGGTATACCCCTTCCAAGCACTTTGAGTCTACTGAACCAATGCAAATAGGAGGCATTAGGGGTCCTCTATCACAAAGAGAAAAAGAACGCAGGAGGCGTGAACGACTCTGTTATTACTGTGGTGACCCTCGACACGCCATCGGTCAATGCCCATCGTTGTCGGGAAAAGCCAACGCCCGGTAGTCTCTAGAGGAGGACACCCGGGCATTGAGCACATAAAGACTCCTCGTATAGTGGGTACGCTCGCAGGAGACGCTCCCACAGCTCCTCATTTATATATCAACATCGCCATAAAATTACCAGGTGACAGAGTCATTCACACTAAGGCCTTACTGGACTGTGGAGCAAATGGAAACTATCTGGACCAGACATTTCAACAGCTCCATCAGATACCAGTCAGAAATAGGAAACGTCCAGAACAGGCTATGACTGTAGATGACTCACTGCTTCAATCAGGTCAAATAGTGCAAAATACCATTCCCCTTAATATCACATTTCAGGACATAGTGAAAGAAGAACAGTTTGACATCATTCAAACTCCCACATTTAAGATCATATTAGGCATGCCATGGCTGCTCCACTGGAACCCTATTATTGATTGGAGGGAACGCACAGTACAAGTGAATAAACCAGAAAACAGACACATCAATGCCATCACAGAACGCTACCCCGATCTAACTATGGTGTTTGATGAAAAAGAGGCAGAAGTACTCCCCCCACACCGGGAGTATGACTGTAAAATCGATCTATTGCCTAACACTAGTATTCCATATGGCCGCATCTATGCTCTCTCTCCTAAAGAGGATGAGATCTTAAAAGACTATATCAAGACCAATCTTGCAAAAGGATTTATTCGCACTTCTTCTTCCCCTGCTGGGGCGCCTTTGTTTTTCGTGTCCAAAAAGGACACCGATGAACTTAGGCCATGTATTGACTTTCGGTTATTGAACCTAATAACCATTAAGAATCGTTATCCCTTGCCCTTGATACCGGTACTTCTAGACCAAATACAAAACGCTACTATATTCTCAAAGATTGATCTCAGAGGGGCTTACAACTTAGTTAGAATGAGAGAAGGTGATGAGTGGAAAACAGCCTTTAGGACCGCACATGGTCACTATGAATATCTGGTCATGCCATTCGGACTATGTAATGCACCTGCATGTTTTCAGTTTTTTGTCAATGACGTTTTCCATGACATACTGAATACCTTTATGGTAATCTACTTAGATGACATCCTAGTGTTTTCAAATAATGAGGCAGAACACACCAAACATGTTAGGACTATTCTAGAAAGATTACTTCAAAACAGATTATATGCCAAAGAGTCTAAATGTTCCTTTTTCCAAAAACAAGTTCCCTTTCTGGGTTATTTAATTTCTCATCAGGGACGTGAAATGGACCCAAATAAGGTACAGGCTATAATTCAATGGGAAACCCCTCAGAATACCAAGGACGTTCAGCGGTTCTTAGGTTTTGCAAATTTTTATAGGCAATACATCATTTCCTATTCAGATCTGGTCCTTCCTTTAACATGGATTCTCAAGAAAAAAGGGTTTTTTTGGGGAAAAGAACAACAAGAAGCTTTTGACGTATTGAAACAAGAGTTTACTAAGGCTCCTGTTCTTGCACACCCTGATTTTTCTCAACCCTTTATAGTAGAGGCAGATGCATCATCCAATGCCATAGGGGCAGTACTATCTCAAAATGATCCGCTACAAAACATTCACCCTATAGCCTATTATTCTAGGAAGCTTTCTTCGGCAGAGAGAAATTACACCATCTATGAACGGGAACTGTTGGCTATAAAGGAGGCGCTGAAACAATGGAGACATTATCTGGAGGGAACAGGGAATCCCATTACTGTCTACACCGACCATAAAAACTTGGAGTTCCTAAAAAACTTGACTTGCCAGAATGGTAGACAGGCGCGTTGGTCCCTTTTCTTCTCACGATTCGATTACACGATTACCTATAAACCTGGTTCGTGTAATGCCAGAGCAGATGCCCTCTCCAGAAGTTTCACTGAAGAGATTAGAGAAGAGAGATCATCCACACCTATATTAGCTCCTCAAAGAGTGATTGGGGCCACTGGGGTGGTCATGTCTGCATTTTTGCAAGAGGTGAAAAATAGCTATACTGTAGAAGGAAGAATCCAGTTTTTGAGCAAAGGTACTATGGCAAAGGAAATCGAAGGTTTATTGTTCTATGGATCTAGATTATGGGTGCCTAGCGCCACTCAACAGAATGAATTGATGCAATGGTGTCATGAGTCACCTATGGCAGGTCATCCTGGTCCTGTTAAAACCTTAGAGTTACTTTCTCGCTATGTTTGGTGGGCCAGGATGAGGAAGACTGTGGAAGAATATGTTCTATTGTGCCCTGTTTGTGCTAAAGTAAAATCGAGTCATTTGATGCCACAGGGGTTATTGCAACCATTGAAAGTACCCGATGGACCTTGGAAGACTATTGCGATGGATTTTATTACAGATCTTCCCAAGAGTAAAGGCTGTACTGTAGTTCTTGTGGTTACGGATCTTTTTACTAAGATGGCACACTTTATTGGTCTTACTGGGTTACCAACAGCTAAGGTATTGGCTATTGTGTTTTTGGAACAAGTGGTTAGACTACATGGTATTCCAGATGTGATTGTTAGTGACCGTGGGTCTCAATTCATTTCTAAGTTTTGGAAAGAATTTAATACTCAAATTGGCACTAAATTGGTATTTTCCTCTGGCTATCATCCCCAGACTGATGGCTCCACGGAGCGATGCAATCAAACCTTGGAACAATATTTGAGGGTGTTCTGTATGCAAGATGAGAGGAATTGGGCCCATGCGTTACCTATTGTGGAGTTTCTCTACAATAATTCCTACCATTCGGCAGTTAAGACTACTCCCTTTTGTGCTCTAATGGGGTATCATCCTAGTTTCCTTCCGTCCAGATTTCCCAGTGCCTCTCTTGTACCAGAAGTTTCAGTGTGTCTGAAATCCTTTGCTTCCAGAGTTAGGGCTTTGACTATTCTACTTCTAGCATCGAAAGCAGCTATGAAGGAACAAGCTGACAAACATCGTAGGGACGCACCCACCTTCCTTCCTGGGGAAAAAGTATGGCTATCCACCAAGAACTTTCATTTTAAAGGACATACGTGTAGTAAACTGTCTCCTAGGTTTATTGGTCCTTATGAGATTGACAAAGTCTTGTCCCCTCTAGTTCTTAAACTTAAGCTGCCACCGTCCATTAAATGTCATCCTGTTTTCCACGTGTCTCAAATTAAGGTTTATGCCCCCAATACACGTATTGATACCGATCAGTCCCAACCTCCATCAGACACTAAGGGGGAATATCAAGTAGCGAAAATCTTAGATTCACGTTTGGTGCGAGGCAAGTTACAATATCTTATTGACTGGGTTGGTTACGGCCCTGAAGACAGGTCTTGGGAACCGGTTGCCAATGTCCATGCCCCGCAGTGTCAAGCGGCCTTTCATGCTGGGCGACCGGATAAACCTAGACCTGCTGGAGGGGTTTTTGGGGGAGGGGGTACTGTTAGGAATCCCGCACTTAGAACCCCTCCCACACGCAGGACTCGCGACAGACCCCATTCAGTCTATCTATACCCACGGGGCCGGCGCCTGCAACAGCCCTGGTCTTTTCAGCAAAAGTATAGTTTGCGTCCTAGACTGTGGTAGAACACTTGCTGGTAGCCGGTTGCGGCACTCCAATTAGAAACTACTAAAATGGCCGCCCTCGTTTTTGAGACCTTGTCCTTTTTCTATGTTGTTGCTGATACATGCTGAGTTGATTGAAGCCGGCTTCCTTATAAGGAGGACGCCGACTTGAACTAATCGCTTGCGCCCAACAAGCGGACCTCGTCTGTGCTTCGTTGTATTCCGGTGATTCTGCTGCTACGTGTTACGCTAAGTTCTTGCCTGTCCCTGACCATTCTTCTGCCTTGTCCTATTGTTGGTTCTTGCTGGTATTTGACCCTTGGCTCTTGTTGTGACGTTTCTTTTGCCTCTGCCCCAGGTTTCTTGCTGCTCGATCGGTTTTGACCTCTGCCTGCCTTCTGGTGATTCTTGTCTATACCCTGTGTACCTTTTTGCTCGTCTGGTTTGACCTCTGCCTCCTCTTTGGATTTGTTACTTGTTACTCTGGTTGTATTCTGCTGGAGTCCATCTCTCTGTGCTTTACCTTGTTGTTCAAGGAAAAGGCTCCGTGCCTTTTTAGGTCCCGCACTTAAATTGCGTGTGTGTTAGAACACGCCTCCCACTCCATCTGTGGAAGAGTGCTCATCATTTGGACCTTCATACTGCACCCGGTATAAAGCATCTAGGGGGTTAACTATTGGTGAGCGTGGTGTCTATCGCAGTCTAGAACTTCAGAGTGATTATCCCCAACCCTGACTCAGCCTGATACATATTATTGCTTTTGTCTTACAGGTGCAGTGCCACTTGGCTTCATACCACCGGGCCTTGTGGGCCCCCTTTTTCATTCAGCTGCCCGTGTAGTGTCTACTACACGGCAGAAGGAAGAGCAAGGGAAGCCTATACTCATCGCCACGAAGAGAAGCGCTTGGAGTCCAACAGATTGGGCGCAAGCCATCT
>JAUBNU010409170.1:0-11570 GCA_032353855.1 Desmognathus kanawha | reverse complement strand
TCAGAAACTCTGTTCTATGTCTCTACAGGCGATCTGGAAGGGGGGATGGAATTGCTGAACACATTCAAAACTGTCTCCATTCCCCACGACACAGACCTAGATGTCCTGCTAGACAAGAAACAATCACACTCACTACAGCTCCTACTGAAACAAGACAACATTTCCATTTCCGACATGAAGTTCTCTAGCACAGATTCTTCTTTCTTCCGCTCTGAGGACCCAATTACCACCCTCGCCCATATCTTGTGGAGCGGGGCCACAACTATTTGGATGGCGGTAATTACTATTATTATCATATTCCATCACAGACATATTCGACGAGCTACTGAACGAGAAAGTTGGAGATTGCGAGAGATCCAACTCGCCGTTGTCTGACTCTGCAGTTCTGTGCCACCCCGCATAGTCTGAAGGGGGGTTACAGGCGAGTTACTCAACACATATTTTTCGAGAAATATTTTTTTTATATATTCAACTCATTTTGACACTTGTAAGTACAAAAGTCTTACAAATCTCAAAGGGGGGATCTGTCAGGCCTATTTCAGACCTGTTCTGAATTAATCTGATGTATTCTGACCTAAAAACAAGAACAACAACATTTCGAAAAATACCTGATTTGAAAACAACACAAACGCCATTTTAAATAAAATGTCTGTGCAAAATCTCGTGCCATTGAAAGCTACACTGGTCTGAATGCACTGCTAACTGCGAGAAGGTGGGGGGAAAGAGCGCTGCTTAATTTAACCAACTAACACTAACTCAAAATGCATTCATTTCCGTGGAAGCTCAGTGGTCATGAGAAATACACACTGCGTTTGCAAAAACAAACTGTATCTCTAAAAATGAAATGACGCACGGTAAAATACCTGCGCCACAGAATCAAAAGTGACCTTCGCTTCTCATGAGAAGGCGAAGATGGGACAAATAAATCTATTCACTGTTGCCAACATATTGGCAGGAAGAATAGCAAATAGAGAAAGAGCGAGGAGATTATGGATCTCCAAGGAACAGTGTGTCCCAGCACCCAGTTTTCTGGTCTGACCATGAGAACCCTGCAAGAGAGTTGTAGCGAAAAAACCAAGAAAAAAAGTATAAGACGTTCCCCTGCCCTTACGGCGGGAGCGATTGATTGACAGACCAACACCGACTATCGGAGAGCGAAGAGCAATCTCCCTGAACTGACTGACCGATGATCTGAGGGACCGAGAAACTCCAAGCGCTGCTTGTGAGAGGCAGACAAGGACTGGCGAGACTGAGCCCCAGGGCAACTCTGAAAATTCACTCTTGACACGCTAGTCAACGAGTGAAAAGACATATGCCCGGCGCAATACTCCTCAAAAGTATTGTGGCCCGAGACTGAAGCACGGCCGTGTTTCTAAAGTGTCTCCATTTCAGAGAAAGGCTTACTGTGGGTCTCGCCGGTTTTGCCACCAACCAAGAGAGAGAGAGGAAGAGAAGCCAATCCGACCAGATCTGATGCCGGGTCGCTATACCCGCTGAGACCGAGAACCAAATCCGCCTGCACTAGCTGCAGGTGACCGAACGCTCCCTCGTGTGGGTTGCTTTCACTAAACAACGAACAAGAATTACTAGGGTGAGTTTCTACACCCACGCAGACACACCAAGGCGCATGCTTAGTGGCGTGAGACACGACAATAATTCTTCTAAGAACAGTAGCGAGACCTATACAAATTTCTAGTCCTATAGCGAGACCTATACAAATCTCTAAGTAGCCAAAATACAACGGGGACCAAAGCATAACCATCCCTGAGCAATATTATCCCTAATTAGCCGATAGAACTGTATATAACTGTTTTTACATATATAAGTGTTTTTACATTATTTCTGTAACGTAGTTTTATACCCAAATAAACGTGCCGAAGAAGAGCACACATTTTTCTAACAAGAAGCCTCTGAGTTTTTACTGCCTACTGTATTACTGTTATCGTTCTATAATGTTTGTGTGAGCTGCGATCACAATGGGCCAATAATATATATGACAGTTATGGAGGGGATCTCAACCGGATTGTGATTGTACTAAAAGCCCGCACAAACGTTCTATATATATAGAACTTTAACAAAACAAAATGGCCACTAAAAATCTCCCCCTAGAGGAACTAAAAAGTACTACGATTGGCGACCTATTTGCGTTCTCAGGATCCAAATTGGTTGATCAAAATGAATGGGTTAGTCAACAAAAAGATGAAATCTGTAGATTCCCATCTGACACTTTCCATAAACAGGGACACCTCGTACAAACTATGGTCGAAGTGTTCTCTAAAACCGACAAGAAAGATAAAACCAAAGCCTTATGCGCCCTAGCGGGACGCCTCTGGTTTGCACACGACAGAGTCTACGAGGATCTTATAGACAAAAGACTTAATCTTGCCGATTCAAACACAAAACTTGCTGATCTTGAGGAAGAATTATTGTCTGTTCTTGCCGAAAAATGTCAGCTTGATGAACAAATAGCGCAATTGCAGAGAGACATTGCGAATGACGCGCTTGCGCCGAATGCGGGGGGTGCGAATGGAAAAGAGGATGAGAGAAATGATAATATCTTCCAACTCATTAAGGAGCTGGAACGCGCCAGAGAAGAAATAGATGTTAGTCATGCACAGATTGACAATCTAAGGAAACTAAACAAAAGGCAGGTCGATACTCTCTATGAGTTGCAGGCTCAAGCCCGCGAGAATCGTAGGAGGAGTGACGACTACCAAAAAGAAATACAGGAATTAGAGGCGGCACTGAGAAAAAGAACACAAGTTCCTCTAGGCTGCGACGGTTCCTGTAAGGATAGGGTGGGAGAGCTAGAAGACCTCATGTGGAAAGCCGATGGGGAAATAGCCTCACTCAAACAAAAAGTAACTACAGAGACAGACCGTTATTGGGATGCCCATAATGCAGTCTATGACAGAGAAGTCAGTATAGAACAGCGAGAAGGGCAGATAACTCGTCTGAAAAGAGAAAATGATGCACTGACCAGACAAGTGAAAGAAAATCAGGATAAGGTCACTGAATTACAAGCCCGCCTGATAAAAGACGGGAACCGTAGAGTTATTGACCACCTTCCCCCGACACCCGGGACTTCTCGAACCCGAGAAGAATCGGAGTCAGCGGAACGCACTGATAGCTCAGAACCCCGTCAAGAAAAGAAAGCTCCTAGAAAAGTTAGAAAGGACGGCCAGGGGGGGAAACAGAGAAAGCGTGCCTTTTTCCAACCCTACCCGTCCAGTGAAGACGACTCGGACCCTGAATGGCCCGAAATGCCGAGGCACAAAAATAAAAATAAAAAGAATGAACGACGAAATCAGGACAGGACAGGAGAGGATGTCTTGCCACATCCCAGCGTAAAATCCATAAGGGATTTGCGTGGGATGTTGCCATCCTTCTCCAAAAGTGATAAAACCAGCTCCATATTAGAACACCTGTCCCTATACCAGCGCCTCATGGAGACGTTGGATATGGATAGCGATGTGGAACTCAGAACCTATCTGTCCTGGACCTTTGCGCCCGATTCACAATCATATCTCCTCAGTGTAGATGGCAAAGACTACGATACATGGGCTGAATTTCGATGCGAGGTGATCAAACACTTCTCCCCGCACCGCAACTCCCATGAGGCACTGCGCCACGCACTGAACCTAAAGTGTGACTTTAACCAACATCCCCGAGATTATTTACAAATGCTAAAAAACGCGTTTGCGCAAGTGCAGAAGGTGGTTAACACCGAAACAAAGCAATTTAGGGACGCATATTTCTATGGGCTCCCGAAGCATATTCGCACCCAGCTTGCGCGCGACTATAGTGAAGATCGCACGATCGATTGGATCTATAAACAAGCAAAAAGTATTTACGATGTCAGCCGAACTGAAGAGAGTGAGGCAAGAGACAAACCAAAACCCAGTAAAGTTTGCGAGATTAGCAAGGAAAAAGAATTACCTTTTGAAGCGGGCGGCAATAAGCCACGCCCCGCGCCAAAAGAAAAAGAACGTAAAAAGAGCCCTGAGCGGAAAACGTCTAGCACCCCCGCAAAAGAGCCCGAGGCACCAATTGGGGTCAGTCCCCGGTATAAAGGGAATCGCCCAATTCTTAATTATGTTCACCGAAATAAAGAAAACCCGGGTGACGAGAGCGCATGCGCAGACAGGGATCGGCCCCGGGAACATGAGAGGAACGAACGGGAGCCCTATCGGCCCCGGGAAAACGAGAGAAATGATCGAGAGCCATACCGACCCCGGGAAAGGGAGGGGAGTGCCCCGAACACCTCTTGGCAAGGGGGGTACGGCCGGTCAGAGTATCCACCCTACCGACATGTTAACTACGAGTACCGTGAGAGGGAGGACGAGCGCCCCCATTCTGAGCATCGGGACCGACGCCAGCAATGGGACGAGCGTCCCCGCTCCCCGCGCCCACCCCCGTTTTTGAATGCTGTCGAGGAGCAGCTCAAAGACCTGACTCATCATTGCCAAAGAATGATCAACAAAGACTCGGGACCGAGCCCACGAGTACACACCGTGAGTTCTAGCGAGCCCAATGACCGCGAAACCAAGCAACCTGGGCAATGACTTGCCGAGGTTTCTGTGGGGCAGATGGGAAAAGTGAGGGATGGGCGATATTTTCGACATTCAGTATGTACAGAAGCCGACGCAGTTTCACCCACAAGCAAAAGTGAAACTGAACCATCGAAACTCCCCAAGGAAAGGGAGGGGAACAAGGGTGCAGTGAGGATCTGCGCTGCTCTTGAAAAAGAGAGTGCAGAAAACCCCCCATTGTCTAAACCCCAAAAGATTCAACAGAAAGTGATCGATGTAATGAAAAAACAAATGATTAAAAACTCCCACTTTGTGTGCGAGTTGCGCAAAGAAAATGACCGACATTATGCGCAAGTAATGTTGAAAAATAGATGGAATGTGGAGGCTCTATTGGACTCTGGGTCCGAAGCCACCCTCATATCCAAGAAAATATTTTGGTTTATTAACCAGGATAAAACCGATGAAGAAATTACCAAACTGATCACACCAGCAGGGAAGTTGCACAGTGTTAATGGCGAGGATGTTCCCGTGCTGGGCACAGCAGGGATCGATATCCAAATCGGAAAACACTGTATGAAACATCCCGTAGTGGTGGTAGACCTGAACTCAGTCGATGTACTATTGGGCGGTGATTTACTTAGCCGTTTATCGCCCCTCATAGACTACTTCAACGGGGTGCTGTGGGCTCAAGTGAAAAACCCCATACCTCTCCGAAAAGTTGAAGCTGATAAAAATAACGACACACGGGTCCACGTGATTGAACGTAGAACTGACTCGATTGAAATCTATTTTAGAAATTCACAGAACCCTGAGGTTACTGTAATTACTAAAAATTCTGACAAACAAAATCAACAGGGCCACCGGCAGTCCACTGTACTACTGGACTCTGAGCGAAAATGGAACTCCCAAATTGAAGACGACTGTCTAAGGTTCTCCGTAGAGACCCAGAGACAACCTAAAACCAAATTGGGCGCCTTTACCCCAATAAAAATATTGGTGCCAATGGAGAAAAATGAGGAAGAGTGGTCATTCCCTGTTCACATTGCAGGGGAAACCACTCCAACCAGGGCTAAACTAGACCTAACCGTAGAGAGATCTTATGTTAGTGACAGGATGGTTCAAGAATTAAATAACCGAGGTAACACTACAATAATAACCCCTTATGAAGCAGACCCCAGTAATGCACTGCCGGGAAACTCCATAGTGGGGAGAACAATGATGGAAATTAATATTGGAGGAAAGAAAATGAGACACAATATGCAAGTTGTTACTGAAAGTGATAATGATGTTTGCATAGCCAATGACATTTTGCACCGAATAGTTGCTTTTGTGGATGTGATCAATGGGGAACTGTGGTCTCGATTAGGAGGGCATCCCATGGATTTCACGGACGTCCCACTAGCACTGCAAAGTGATCAAATAATGCCGTATGCTACTGAAATGGTTACCACTGGGAACTGTGAAATACCAGGGAACACGCAACAGGCTACCTTGTGCATACAGGTAAAAAGTGGGCAACGAAGCCCCGACTCAAAAGAAGCCTACATCAGTGTCAGTGAGAATTGGAAGGAACAGGGTGTCTCCTCCAAATACACTGCTCTAGTGAACTTACAAAACAACCATTGCAAAATACTTGTTGACAATGCATGCAATGAAACAATCAACATACCCAAAGGCACAGTCATAGGCTTAGCTGTATGTGACACACACTTCAGTGCAGACCTAACTAACCCTATACTGGGCGCCACAAAAGACATGATCGATGAGGAATCACAATTGATCTCCGAAGACATGTACTCCCGACCAGGTGGATGGTTCAGGGTGCATTCACTGTATCCTGAATTACCCTCCGAGGAGATTTCAGTTCAACACAAACAAGAGGGTGATACTATTGTGTTTTCAGTGAAAGAATCTGACACTGAATTTCGCTGTCACGCCACAACCAAAGACTTAACTGCTCAATTAGAAGAACAGTACGAATTGGCTGCCCCCGAAATATTTCCAGGGTTCACCAAACTAATGGAGGAACAAATTACCAAAGCCGACGGCTGCACTTCCGATGCAGAAAGAGCTGCATTGAGACAGATGTTCATGGAACATCAGGAGGTGTTTTCCAGAGATTCATACGACTGTGGGGGTACTCATTTACACGTGATGAAAATACCCACAGATCCAAGTCTTCCCCCTGTATTTCAGAGACAATATAGGCTGCCCATGGCCTCAATAGAGGACCTGGCGGTCATTATTAAAAACCTGGAAGAGAGGAAAATCATAAGGAAGATTCATAGCTCATTCAACACCCCGATACTTGCTGTTCTTAAACCGGACTCTAGTTGGCGTCTTTGCGCGGACCTCCGCGAAATTAACAAGAGAGTGCACCAATCTCGCTGGCCGATTCCATATATCGATCAGGGACTTGCACAAATGAACGGGGCTAATATCTTTACAGCCATAGACTTAACTAGCGGCTATTGGATTGTACCCGTGGCCGAGGAAGATCAATACAAACTGGCATTTACGTTTAAATCGAATTCGTATTGCTGGAATCGAGCGCCGTTCGGGTTCATAAATAGCGGGAGCGAGTTTAACATATTCATTTCCAAAGCTATGCCCGACGCCGCTGAGCGAGGTACTTTAACTTACATTGATGATGTGCTGATTAAAAGCAACACATTTCAAAAACATTTGAACGAAATAAAACACGTGCTAACACAGCTGAAAGATGCTGGCGCAAAAGTTCAACTACAAAAAGCTCAATGGTGTAGAACAAAAGTGAACTTTCTAGGGCATGAAGTAACGCCCGAGGGAATCAATGTTCAAAAACGAAAAATTGATACAATCTTAAAACTCAAAGAACCACGATGCCTTAAAGATGTTAGGAGCATCCTGGGAGTTGCCAACTACAGCCGCAAATTTATTGAAGACTATTCTGATATTGTACAACCTTTACTGAAACTCCTGAAAAAAGACAGTAAATGGGAATGGTCTGAAGAACACCGCAATGCGGTCAAAACATTAAAAAACCGGCTGGTCACGGCACCTTGTTTAGCATATCCAAACAAAGACAAAGAATTCTTTTTAGAGGTAGGTCATACTGACAAGTGCCTTTCCGCGGTTTTATACCAAAAAGATGATTCTATCCCCAAAGTTATTTCATACGCCAGCAAAACACTCTCAGGAGTTGAAGTTAAATTCAATGACTGCGAAAAAGCACTGTTTTCTGCCATTTGGGCGGTACAACATTTTAAACCTTTTATCCATGGAAGTAAAATAATTTTAGAAACTGCTCATCAATCACTGCAATTTCTGAATAGCAACAAAATTAGAGAGGGAAACGTAACAGGATCCAGGATTACTAACTGGATGTTGTCTATGCAGAGTTTCCCAATTGATATTAAATACAGCAAAGCCAAAAACAACAGACTTGCTCAAGGTTTAGCGGATCTTCACCAATGTGACGCAGACCTGTGCACAGGAGATGATTTTGAACCTAGTGAGTTAGAGCCCTTTGCTGATTCACCACACAAAGTGTACAGTGATACGTACAAAGAACTGCCATGTGTGTTTGTAGACGGATGTTCTTTTAAAAATCCCTCTGGCGAGCGCATAGCAGGTATTGGCAATGTGTGGACAAATGACTTTCCTATTACAGCACAAGCATATAGCATTGGAAATCAGAGTAGTCAAGTAGCAGAGCTGGCTGCAGTATACCTGGCTATTGATACTGCACGTGTGCATGGATTGAAAGAAGTGGTGATTGTAACTGACAGCATGTATGTCAGGAACGCTTTTGTGGAGTTCTTGACTGGATGGAAATCTAGAGATATGACATGTGTAAATGGTAAACCCCTTAAACATGCTTCCCTCATTTCTTCCATCGATAACATGGTGATTAAAAATGAAATGTTGATTTACTACCACAAAACGAAAGGACATTCAACTGTACCCGGAAATGAAAAGACTATGAACGATTTGGCAGACAAAATGGCGACTGAAGGTGCCATTAATGGGCCACTGTTTCCCATTGACCATCTTCTCACCATTGACACTACACCTGACAGGTGTGCTGCCATTACCCGACATCATTCTACACGGGATGTTACTACCTCCTGGTCGAATGATGGGCCTGATCAGAACTTGATTACTGCCCAAATGAATGATGATACTATAGGAAAATTTTACAAATTCATTGAGAATCCTGAACTTAATCCTATTGCCCTAAGCGATATGGAACAAAATGAAGAACTACGTGTTTTGCACTTTGCACGTGCTAAATTTAAGCTTCATGACAAATTACTAATACGAATTACCGACAACTCTCCCGCTCAATGGGTGGTGCCACTGGCATACCGAGGCATCATGCTGGAACATGCACATGATGAAATTACCTCGGGACACAGAGGTCCCAAAGCAACTATGGAGATACTTAAAGAAGTTGCATATTGGCCGCATCAGATGCAGGACGTGGAAAAATACTGCGCTGGCTGCCTCAGATGTGCTCAATTTCAACCAAGTGCCCCTGCTCACAGGGCCCCTCTAAGAAAACGAGGGCTCACCTTCCCCTGGTCAGACATTCAGATCGATTTCATTGGTCCCGTGGTCAAATCTAGCCGTGGCAACCAGTACATGTTGACTGTCATTTGTTTGTTTACCAAATGGGTTGAATGCATTCCGGCACCCAACTGCAAAGCAGATACTGCAGCCCTGCTGCTGATCAACCATGTGTTTTGTAGACATGGCCTTCCAATGAGAATTTCTTCAGACAAAGGTACATCATTTACTGCCGACATTATGACAAGAATGTGGCAGATCCTTGGAGTTAAACGACAGTTACATATTGCCTACCACCCTGCCAGCAGTGGCACCGTGGAACGCACAAACAAAACTATAGTGTCCATTCTCAAGAAATATGTCTCTGACACTGGAAAAGATTGGGATATGAAATTACCTTTAGTCTTAATGGCTATAAGGGCTACTCCATCTAGTGTCACTGGATTCAGTCCATTCGAGCTGCTCCACGGCCGAAGGATGACCGTTCCTATGCATCTCTTGTACAAAACTAATGAGCAAATACTTGTTGGTGCTATCTCCACCCACGAGTATGTCTCAAGCCTACGTAAACATTTGCAATTTGCTTTTGCATTTGCACAACGACATTTGGATAAGGCAGTGGACGCAAGTCATACCCACTACAATTTGAAGACATCAAATAAGGAGTTTGAAGTGAACGATCGTGTTTACTTCTACAACTACCTTAAAAATAAAGCCAAATAATCCAAGTTTCTACCTATGTGGAAAGGACCATACGTCATTGTGGACAAACTGTCCCCTGTGGTGTACAAGCTGAAGCATTGTAAAAACACCTCAGAAAATGAACGATGGTGCCACATAAATCAGATCAAGACTGCGCATCCGCAGTCCAGACTAAAACTCCTGGAAACAGATGATAGGGAACTATAGACAGGATTGAATGCTAATATGTGGTATTAACATTTTTCTCTCCTCTATACCTAGGAATCCCGGACTAATTCATTATTCCTCCAACATGTACATGCCCGGGACGAAAAAGGATCGTGGTCGTCAGACTCTATCCTCGCCTACCGGTCGTAACTACAGACTCAAAACTTTTCTTCTATTGGTATTACTCGTTCGTCCAACCTACGTGCAGACGGCACCAAAATCAACGGTTTCACTCGCACATGGACCAAGTACTGGTCTCCTCACGCAGGAGATCCCAAACCTCCTACTCACAGACCACAGGATCATCAGCCAATTAATTTACATTGATCTGGACATCGAGAAGGAACTGGAAAGATCTGTCTCACTCCGAGACGTGCACGACGTGACTGTCCTCGTGTGGTACGCTAACCACATTGAGAGGACCAAAGAAACTATTAAAAATATTTTAACACAGGCGGAAAAGACTATAGTCACCCAACAACCACTTTCTAACCGACCCAAGCGTGCTGCTGGAGCTGTTTTTATGGGAGTAATGGCACTCCTGACCGTCGTCGGTGTAGTGGTGGGCACTACCATGAACGCCGTCAACACTGTTTCCATCAAAGCTATTCGACAAAAGAACGAGGACCTACAAAACGCCATACAGGATATTCGACAGAGTCTGGCGATCCAACATGAAACCAACGAACACTTTGTGCGCGTGATCAAGGATACAATTGTCATCGCATCACTGCAAACGGAGAGACTGGACCACGCCATGAAATTGCACGAACAGATCTCGTTAACCACAAATCTGTTCTACTCCTTTGTGGACCCCATACTCTTCTACACGAACAATTATCTTCGACAACTAGAGACTGACATGAACAACCTAGTAAAAGCCCACATTCCCTTGCATTTTGTGGATGTACACCTTGTTAGGAAAGCCTTATCATCTTTACATGGACCTGATTTGGATCCCGCCCAAATTCGAATAGCCTTTGAGGCTGGGACGGCCATCCCCATGTATATAGACGTTGAGCGCTTACATGTCTCATTTCTACTTAACATTCCACTTGTGAAAAGAGATAAAATTTACCAACTAAAGAAAATTGTCAACGTGGGTACCTGGGAGGGGGATACGAAAACCAAAATCAATGCTCCTACTTTGATTGCGTATCAGAACACCTCAGACATGTACCTCGTTCCTAACCTACAGTATTGCCAGATTTTTAAAGACACTAATTATTTGTGTCCTGGTAACCCTTTTGTTCCTATGAAAGAGGGGTTTCTCTGTGGTCTGGAAAATGTATCAACTGATTCTACATTGTGTGATGTTACTGTGTCTCGTTCTACTGAAATCTTGACAGAAGCTGTCCTGGTTAATAACATGTGGTTGGTCAGTACCAACGCACCGAACATGACCGTCACATACACAAAACATGGTACATTTCACATTAAACCTATCCCATATTCTACATTCACCACTGTAGTTCCTAAAGATGTGATCATCAGCATAGGATCAGAAACTCTGTTCTATGTCTCTACAGGCGATCTGGAAGGGGGGATGGAATTGCTGAACACATTCAAAACTGTCTC
>JAUBNU010398106.1:0-11572 GCA_032353855.1 Desmognathus kanawha | reverse complement strand
AAGAAAGTAAGCCAGACTTTAGGTGCTTTTTTCAAAAAAAATAGGTGGGATACCATCCGGGCCGCTGGCTCTAGAAGGATTTAAATTTGTTATTGCATTTTCAATATGATTCTCTTTTGGAGGAGGCTACGGTTTAATATCTTCTGGCCAGAGGGAAATTAAATTATCTTCCCTCTCGGGGTTATATAGCCGAGATATATAGGATTCCCATATATTTGCTGGGAGTGTAGCATTAATTCTCTCGGTTGGAGGGAAGGCCAGAAGATTTATTCTCTGCCAAAAGTTTCTGACATCAAATGTCATAATACATTTTTCTATGTAGTCTCCATGGTCTTGTTTACTCCTAGTTCTCTTAGATATTAATAGTTGGTGATGACGATTCTTTAAGTGGGTTAAGAGTGTTTTTTCTTGAATGGTTAAAGCAGCTTTTCTACTGCTTAAGGCCCAGATCTGTGATTTTACATCCGCACATTCTTTATCAAGCTGGTCTAACCCCCCGTATAACATGTGAGTGTTGGAGCTATGTAGGGTTCTAGTAATATTTTTGGTAAAGATAGAGGTAATAACATCAAAATCTTCAAAGATATTTGTAGTATTAAACAGGCAAAGATCGAGTTCTGCATTTACCAATATCCTAGCAACATCACTGTCATTGCATAATTCCCAATTTATGCCACAATTTTTCACATAGATCCCATCTTGTGCAAAACCCTCAGGCATCGTTCTTTTACATTCAAGGCGGAAGGCTAATAAAAGTTGAGCATGATCACTTCCGCCAGCCCATGACCTATGCAATGATATACAGTTTTTGAAGAAATTTCCCTTAACAATTATAAAATCGATAAGAGATGTAGTTAAACCTCTCTTAAGCGAGTAGTTGTTACTACCGTTCCCTCTCCGCCACTTACTTCCAGAGATCGCACAACCGTTACGCTGCCGCTTCGTAGGTCTTCTCGCATAGCCTCGAGGTCCTCTCCCAAAACTTCCGCTTTGCTGCCGGCCAAACCACAGTGGACAGCATGTTTGTTATTCCGATGTCAGACTGTCAGACACTCGGTACGGCGCAGTAAACATTCAGGGTTCTGGCAGCCAATCACAGCGCCCAAGTTTCCTAACCTATCAGCTACCTAGGATTCCGGAATCTCGTCCTATCAGCTTGCTCGAATTCCGGACTGACAGCGAATCACGGGCCCCGATTCACGCGCGCTCTGTTGTCAATCAGTTCAGCAGCTGAGCCCTTTTAAGCACGGCAGCCCTGTTGTTTGGTGCGTCTCAGCGATTATCGGTCACGGACGCTAGTGCTTAGTCAGATTCGTTTAGCCCCAGAAGCTGGTTCCTGCTTAGAGTCCCTCCCGTTAGTTTAGTACTAGGATTCCTTTTCAGCCTTCCTTTTGGTCCTCTCCTTGTTTCCTTGCCCCTTCTCAGGTTTCCTGCCTCCTGTTCTACTCTCCGTCTCTTTCCCGTTTTTGTATCACTGTTTCTCTTCAAGGGTTTTTTGCTCGCCATCCTGCTTTTTCCCTTGATTGTCCCTCGCCCCAGAGGTCATTGTATTTACACCGTGGCTACTGGGGAGTGGCGACGTATCTGCAGCCTGCAAGCCGCATCTACCACATCAGGAAGCAGCTACACTGCAGGTAAGGTCTCGCCATAACAGGCTGAGACGCCTTTTTTTGGGCATTATGGCTTCAATGGATGACTTGACCAGAGCGGTACAACACTTGACACAACAAGTCACCGCTCTCCAGCAGGAAAACCAGGCATTACGCCATTTGGTCGATCACCGTCCTCCACCAGTGATACAAAACGTGGTTACATTACCGCCACCCTTGTCTAAGCCAGCCAGCGGTTCGTTTTCAGGCGAGCCACTTAAACTTAAGGAGTTTATTCAGGCTTGCAAGGTACAGTTTCTGTTGTTTCCTGCGCAATTTACTACTGACTCCAGTAAGGTTGCATATATGATTAGTAACATGGCTGGTAACGCTTTGGCGTGGTCCTCGCCATTTGTTACAGCAGCAGACCCTATCTTAAATAATCTCAACAATTTTGAGACTGCATTAAAAAACATGTTTCAACGAACATCTTGTGTAGTCGCTTCTGAGGAAGCACTATTGGATTTATTTCAAGGACAGCGTGATGTATTATCATATGTAACGAGATTTAAAACTTTGGCATCTGAGACACAATGGACAGATGCCATTCTGATTACCTGCTTCCGTAGAGGTTTAAGAGATGAATTTAAGGATGAGTTAGCCCGTATGGATCGACCAACGTCCTTACAAGGGCTTATCGAATCTACCTTACAGTTAGAATTTAGGTTAAATGAAAGGAAGCAAGAAAAGAGACGTGTTCCCCTCTCTAATCCCAGACGGTCATTGCCTCGTCCTATTGAAAGCAATACACCTTCCATTGTGGATGAACCCATGCAGGTAGACGCAGTCAAGGGGCCTCTAACCACAGAAGAGAGGCAAAGGAGACGAGCCAATAATTTGTGTCTTTACTGTGGGGCTTCAGGGCACATGGTCAGACAGTGTCCTTTGTGCCCTCCCAAGAAGGCGGAAAACTAACGGACCTCACTGTAGATGGGAAGTCTAGGTGGGGTCTTACACAGAATCTTCCCTTGAAGGTTACTCAAACCATTGAGCCCAATACAGCTCTATTTACGCTTCGCGCAAGGATCCTGTTGAAGACTGGCCTCCACGAGGTTATTGCCCTAGTGGATTCAGGGGCTGGTGGTGTATTTTTGGATGCTTCCTGGGCTCAGGAACAAGGGGTTCCTACCATCCCTAAGAAACAACCAGTATTGGTACAGACAATCGATGGCTCCCCGATTGTCTCCGGGCCCATACTCGACCAAACCCAACCTCTACTGGTGAACGTTGGTTTGCATCAGGAGACCCTAATTATGGACCTTATCAAGTCCCCACATTACCCCTTAGTGCTGGGGCTTCCTTGGTTGAGGTTGCATGATCCCTTGATCCGATGGAGTAAAGGGGTTATTGTTTTCGCTTCTGACTTTTGTTTGGAACATTGTGTGCACGCACCATCTTCCACTGAGATTGACATCATCACTGAAAGGGCTAGTGAGTTGACTTTGGGTAATGTACAGACGAATGTGCCCAAAGAATATCACGAGATGCTAGAGGTATTTGACAGTCCAACAGTGAAGGCATTGCCACCTCATAGAGCTTTTGACTGCCGTATTGAGGTCATACCTGACGCCATTATTCCGTTTGGTCGGATTTACCGGCTTACACCAGCCGAAAGACGGGTACTTAGATCATATTTAGACGAACATTTACAGAATGGACTCATTCGCCATTCCCGATCGCCGGCAGGTGCCCCCCTGTTCTTCGTTTCCAAGAAGACAGGGGATCTCCGGCCATGCATAGATTTTAGAGGATTAAACAAGGTAACAGTTAGAGATCGTTATCCTCTACCCTTGATACAGGACATTATTGAGGCCGTTCAGCATGCCTCCATTTTTACTAAATTGGACCTCCGAGGGGCTTATCATCTGCTCAGAATTAAGGCCGGAGATGAATGGAAGACGGCTTTCCGCACTCCGTTCGGATTATTTGAATATGCCGTCATGCCTTTTGGGCTTGTCAATGCACCATCGATTTTTCAGAGATTCATGGATTCCTTGTTCTCAGACATTCTACAGATGTATGTTATAGTATATCTGGATGATATTCTCATTTATTCTCCAGATATAACTACTCACGTGAAGCATACTCAGACAGTACTAAAGAGACTGAAAGAAAACAACTTACAGTGTAAGTCAGAAAAGTGCGTCTTTTCAACTTCCACTATTGACTATCTTGGTTACGTATTCTCTGAAAAAGGCATCTCCATGGATCCTGCCAAGGTTACAGCTGTACTTGAGTGGCCTCGACCTCATGATGTGACCTCTATCCAAAGATTTTTGGGTTTCGCAAATTATTACAGGCCTTTCCTGTCACATTTTGCGGAAGTAACCACGCCACTCTGTCATCTTACCAGAAAGGCCGTGCCTTTTGTATGGACTTCCCTTCAGGAAAAGGCCTTTAATGACCTAAAGGCAGCATTCACTACTGAACCTATTTTAAGTCCACCAAATGATTTGTTACCTTTTATAGTTCAGACTGATGCCTCCAATATTGCCTTAGGGGCTGTGCTGCTTCAACTATCGGAGCAGGACGGGCTTGAACATCCAATAGCTTACTATTCACGGATACTTCAGCCCGCTGAACAGAACTACTCGACTATCGAGAAGGAACTTCTTGCCATAAAGATGGCACTTCAGACTTGGAGACATCATTGTCTGGGAGGCCGTCATCCTGTAACCGTCCGTACAGATCACAAGAACCTTCGATTTTTAGAGTCAGCTGTCTGTAGGAACGGACGACAAACTCGTTGGTCTATGTTTTTGGCTTCATTCGACTTACAGATCACCCATATTCCAGGTTCTGAGAATATATTGGCCGATGCACTTTCTCGCAGATATTCTGAGCAAGATACTGTGGATGAAGTGCGTAAGATACTCCCTTCCAATGTCTTTCTGTCGGCTGTGTTACCATTTCTAGATCAAGTTACTAATCAAGTACAGACATGTAAAGAGTTACCCAATTTTCTCAAGAATCCTCGTATGTCGTTACGACAAGGATTACTTTTCTATGGTTCAAGATTGTGTATTATTGACCCAGTCATGCAACGCCAACTTTTGACATTGTTTCACGATGTTCCTTCTGCTGGGCATAGAGGGGTTCAGAACACTCTGGAACTCCTCCAAAGGTCTTTTTGGTGGAAAGGTTTGGCCACCGATGTTAGAAAATACGTTGATTCCTGTCTGATTTGTGCTCAGAATAAAACACCCAGAGGGAAAACACCAGGTCTTTTACGTCCGTTACCCACTCCACCCGGACCATGGCACACTATAGCCATGGACTTTGTGGTTGACCTTCCTCCTTCTGAGGGACAGACGGCTATCTGGGTGGTGGTGGACTTATTCACTAAAGTTGGACATTTCATACCTCTGAAGGCTCTTCCCACTTCTCGTCAGTTGGCGCATCTGTTTCTCACGCATGTTTTTCGACTCCATGGATTGCCCAGACAGATCATCAGTGATAGGGGATCAAAGTTTATCGCTCGCTTTTGGGGAGCCTTGTGCCAGGCGCTGTCTATCAACAGACTTTTGTCCTCAGGGTATCATCCTCAGACTAACGGTAGCACTGAGCGACTGAACCAGACCATGATCACTTATTTACGGTGTTATGTCAAACAAACTCAAAGGGATTGGGTTAACTATTTACCCTTGGCAGAATTTTCCTACAACAATGCGCTCCATGCTTCTAGTCAAAGTTCACCTTTTCATGCATTGTACGGTAGACATCCACGTGCCTTGCCTTTAGACCTAGACATACCTACCCCAGTGCCACAAGCTTCCACACATCTACAAGAAATACGGGAAAATCAGAAGAAAATACACAAGGCCTTAGAACTAAATCAAAGTAGAATGTCTAAGGAGGCTAACAAGAGCAGAACAGCGGCCCCTGATTACCAAGCAGGCCAGCTAGTATGGTTGTCTTCTAAGAATTTACCCACCTTTGGGTTGCCTAAGAAGTTTGCTCCACGGTACTTTGGACCTTTCCACATTCTTAGAATGATTAATCCAGTGGTCGCCAAACTTCAGTTGCCTAGAACGTGGAAGATTCACCCTGCCTTTCACGTTTCACATTTGAAACCGGTTGTTGCTAGTCCGTTTAGGAATAGGATAGCACCTATCCCTCCTCCAGTGCTTAAGAAGGGACAGATCGAGTACGAGGTGGACGAGATTGTTAACTCTAGGATTCATCGTGGGGGGTTGCAATACCTAGTCTCATGGAAGGGTTATTCTGTTGCTGATAGGTCTTGGGAGGCTTCCCTTGATGTACACGCTCCTGACCTGGTACGGCTATTTCATCAGTCTCACCCAGAACGTCCAGGCCCCAGAAAAGGAGATCGTCAAGGTAACCGTAAAAGGGAACATACTGTTACTACCGTTCCCTCTCCGCCACTTACTTCCGGCTCTCCTTTGCCTGTCTCCAGACACAGAGATCGCGCACCCGTCATGCTGCCGCTTCGTAGGTCCTCTCGTCTAGCTTCAAGGTCCTCGCCCCAAGCTTTCGCTCTGGTGCCGGCCAAACCACAGTGGGCAGCATGTTTGTTACCTCGATTTCAGAGTGTCAGACACTCGGTATTGCGGAGCAGTAAGCATTCGGGGTTCCGGCAGCCAATCACAGCGCCCAAGCTTCCCAGCCAATCAGCAGCCGAGGATTCCGGAACTCTGTCCAATCAGCTTGCTCGAATCCCGGACTGATAGCGAATCACTTGCCCAGATTCACGCGCGCTCTGTTTCTAATCTACAGCAGCTGAAACCTTTAAAGCACGGCAGCCCTGTAGTTAGGTGCGTCTCAGCGCTTATCGTTTGCGGACGCTAGTGCCTAGTCAGGTACGTTCTGAGTCCCAGAAGCTGGTTCCTGCTTAGAATCCTTCCCTTTAGTTTAGTTCTAGGATTCCTTTTCAGCTCTCCTCTGGATTTCTTCCCTTTTCCTTGCTCATTCTCAGGTTACTTCCCTTCTGTTCGTTTCTATTCCTGCTCCCGTCTTTGTATCACTGTTTCCCTCAAGGGTTTTTTGCTCGTCATCCTGCTTTTTCCCTTGATTGTCCCTCGCCCCAGAGGTCATTGTTTATTTACACCGTGGCTACTGGGGAGTGGCGACGTATCTGCAGTCTGCAAGCCGCATCTACAACTTCAGGAAGCAGCTACACTGCAGGTAAGGTCTCGCCATAACAGGCTGAGACGCCTTCTTTTTGGGCATTATGGCTTCAATGGATGACTTGACCAGAGCGGTACAGCACTTGACGCAACAAGTCGTAGCGCTCCAGCAGGAAAACCAGGCATTACGCCATTTGGTCGATCACCGTCCTCCACCAGTGATACAAAACGTGGTTACATTACCGCCACCCTTGTCTAAGCCAGCCAGCGGTTCGTTTTCAGGCGAGCCACTTAAACTTAAGGAGTTTATTCAGGCTTGCAAGGTACAGTTTCTGTTGTTTCCTGCGCAATTTACTACTGACTCCAGTAAGGTTGCATATATGATTAGTAACATGGCTGGTAACGCTTTGGCGTGGTCCTCGCCATTTGTTACAGCAGCAGACCCTATCTTAAATAATCTCAACAATTTTGAGACTGCATTAAAAAACATGTTTCAACGAACATCTTGTGTAGTCGCTTCTGAGGAAGCACTATTGGATTTATTTCAAGGACAGCGTGATGTATTATCATATGTAACGAGATTTAAAACTTTGGCATCTGAGACACAATGGACAGATGCCATTCTGATTACCTGCTTCCGTAGAGGTTTAAGAGATGAATTTAAGGATGAGTTAGCCCGTATGGATCGACCAACGTCCTTACAAGGGCTTATCGAATCTACCTTACAGTTAGAATTTAGGTTAAATGAAAGGAAGCAAGAAAAGAGACGTGTTCCCCTCTCTAATCCCAGACGGTCATTGCCTCGTCCTATTGAAAGCAATACACCTTCCATTGTGGATGAACCCATGCAGGTAGACGCAGTCAAGGGGCCTCTAACCACAGAAGAGAGGCAAAGGAGACGAGCCAATAATTTGTGTCTTTACTGTGGGGCTTCAGGGCACATGGTCAGACAGTGTCCTTTGTGCCCTCCCAAGAAGGCGGAAAACTAACGGACCTCACTGTAGATGGGAAGTCTAGGTGGGGTCCTACACAGAATCTTCCCGTGAAGGTTACTCAGACAATTGAGTCCAATACAGCGCTATTTACGCTTCGAGCAAGGGTCATGTTGAAGACTGGTCTCCACGAGGTGATTGCCCTAGTAGATTCAGGGGCTGGTGGTGTCTTTTTAGATGCTCTCTGGGCTCAGGAACAAGGGGTTCCTACCATACCTAAGAAACAACCAGTATTCGTGCAAACAATCGATGGTTCTCCGATTGTCTCCGGCCCCATACTCGATCAAACCCAACCTCTACAAGTGAGTGTTGGTTTGCACCAGGAAACCCTGATTATGGACCTTATCAAGTCCCCACATTACCCTTTAGTGTTGGGACTTCCTTGGTTGAGGTTGCATGATCCTTTGATCCGATGGAGTAAAGGAGTTATTGTGTTTGCTTCTGATTTTTGTTTGGAACATTGTGTGCACGCACCGTCTTCCACTGAGATTGACATCATTACTGAAAGGACTAGTGAGTTAACTTTGGGAAATGTACAGACGAATGTACCCAAAGAATATCACGAGATGCTAGAGGTATTTGACAGTCCTACACAGAAGGAATTACCACCTCATCGAGCATTTGACTGCCGCATTGAGGTCATACCCGATGCCATTATTCCGTTTGGTCGGATTTACCGGCTTACACCAGCCGAAAGACGGGTACTTAGGTCATATCTAGACGAACATTTGCAGAATGGGCTCATTCGCCATTCCCGGTCGCCAGCAGGTGCTCCCCTGTTCTTCGTTTCTAAGAAGACAGGAGATCTCCGGCCGTGTATTGATTTTAGAGGGTTAAACAAGATAACGGTCAGAGACCGTTATCCGCTCCCCTTGATACAAGACATTATTGAGGCTGTTCAGCATGCTTCCATTTTTACGAAATTAGACCTTCGAGGGGCTTATCATCTGCTCAGAATCAAGGCAGGAGATGAATGGAAGACGGCTTTCCGTACTCCGTTCGGATTATTTGAATATGCCGTCATGCCTTTTGGGCTTGTCAATGCACCGTCGATTTTTCAGAGATTCATGGATTCATTGTTCTCTGACATACTACAGATGTATGTTATAGTATATCTGGATGATATTCTCATTTTTTCTCCAGATATCACTACCCACGTGAAGCATACTCAGACCGTACTAAAGAGACTGAAGGAAAACAACTTACAGTGTAAGGCAGAGAAGTGCGTTTTTTCAGCTTCCACTATTGACTATCTTGGTTATATATTCTCTGAGAAAGGCATCTCCATGGATCCTGCCAAGGTCACAGCTGTACTGGAGTGGCCTCGACCTCATGATGTGACCTCTGTCCAAAGGTTTTTGGGTTTCGCAAATTATTATAGGCCTTTCTTGTCTCATTTCGCGGAGGTAACCACGCCTCTCTGTTATCTTACCAGAAAAGCCGTGCCTTTTGTCTGGACTTCCCTTCAGGAAAAGGCCTTTAATGACTTGAAGGCTGCATTCACTACTGAACCTATTCTAAGTCCACCAAATGATCTGTTACCTTTTATAGTTCAGACTGATGCATCCAATATTGCCTTAGGTGCTGTGCTGCTTCAACTCTCAGAGCAGGACGGGCTTGAACATCCAATAGCTTACTATTCACGGATACTTCAGCCTGCTGAACAGAATTACTCTACTATCGAGAAGGAACTTCTTGCCATAAAGATGGCACTTCAGACTTGGAGACATCATTGTCTGGGAGGTCGTCATCCTGTAACTGTCCGTACAGACCACAAGAACCTCCGATTTCTAGAGTCTGCTGTCTGTAGGAATGGAAGACAAACTCGTTGGTCTATGTTTTTGGCTTCATTCGATCTACAGATAACTCATATTCCAGGTTCAGAGAATATATTGGCTGATGCACTCTCTCGCAGATATTTTGAACAAGATACTGTAGAGGAGGTACGTAAGGTTCTTCCCTCTAGTGTCTTTCTTTCAGCTGTGTTACCATTTCTAGATCAAGTTACTGATCAAGTACTGACATGTAAAGAGTTACCTGAGATTCTCAAAAATCCGCGTATGTCGTTACGCCAGGGATTACTTTTCTATGGTTCTAAACTATGTATCATAGATCCGGACATGCAACGTCAACTTTTGACATTGTTTCACGATGTTCCTTCTGCTGGGCATAGAGGGGTTCGGAACACTCTGGAACTCCTCCAAAGGTCCTTTTGGTGGAAAGGCTTGGCCACTGATGTTAGAAGATATGTTGATTCCTGTTTGATTTGTGCTCAGAATAAATCACCTAGAGGGAAGACTCCAGGTCTTCTACGTCCGTTACCCACTCCGCCCGGACCATGGCACACTATAGCCATGGATTTTGTGGTTGACCTTCCTCCTTCTGAGGGACAGACGGCTATTTGGGTGGTGGTGGACTTATTCACTAAGGTCGGTCATTTTATACCGCTTAAGGCTCTTCCCACTTCTCGTCAGCTGGCACATCTGTTTCTCACGCATGTTTTTCGACTTCATGGATTGCCCAGACAGATAGTTAGTGATAGGGGTTCACAATTTATCGCTCGCTTTTGGGCAGCCTTGTGTCAAGCACTGTCTATCAACAGACTTTTGTCCTCAGGTTATCATCCTCAGACTAATGGTAGCACTGAGCGACTTAACCAGACCATGATTACTTATTTACGGTGTTATGTCAAACAAACTCAAAGGGATTGGGTTAACTACTTACCCTTGGCAGAATTTGCCTACAACAATGCGCTACATGCCTCTAGTCAATGTTCACCGTTTTATGCATTGTACGGTAGACATCCCCGAGCCTTGCCTTTAGATCTAGACATATCTACCACGGTACCACAAGCATCCACACATCTACAAGAAATAAGCGATAATCAGAAGAAGATATACAAGTCCTTAGAACTTAATCAAAGTAGAATGTCTAAGGAAGCTAACAAGAGCAGAACAGCAGCTCCTGACTACCAAGCAGGCCAGTTAGTATGGTTGTCTTCTAAGAATTTACCCACCTTTGGTTTACCTAAGAAGTTTGCTCCACGGTACTTTGGACCTTTTCGCATTATCAAACTGATCAACCCAGTGGTCGCCAAACTACAATTGCCTAGAACGTGGAAGATTCACCCTGCCTTTCACGTTTCTCATTTGAAACCGGTTGTTGCCAGTCCTTTTAGGAATAGGATAGCACCTATCCCTCCTCCCGTCGTTAAGAAAGGTCAAATCGAGTACGAGGTGGATGAAATCGTTAACTCGAGAATTTATCGTGGAGGATTGCAATATCTGGTTTCTTGGAAAGGTTTTTCGGTGGCAGATAGGTCTTGGGAGGCTTCCCATGATGTACATGCTCCTGAATTGGTACGATTATTTCACCAGTCGCACCCAGATCATCCAGGACCCCGGAAAAGAGATAATCCAGGAACCCGTAAAAGGGAACATACTGTTACCACTGCTCCTTCTCCCACCCGTACTTCCGGGTCTCACTTCATGCCTAAGTTGCCGTACTCCCGAGACAGAACCCACTCACCACAAATTCCTCCGCTACGTAGGTCTTCTCGACTAGCCTCGAGATCCTCACGCTATGCCTCCACGGTGGTGCCGGTTAGACCCCAGTGGGCAGCATGTTTGCTGCCCCGACTACAGAGCGTTAGACACTCGGCCTCCCGGCAGCCAATCACAGGCCCTAATTCCCCAGCCAATCAGCTTCCTGGGATCACGGGACTCCAGCCAATCAGCTTCCTGGAATCACGGGACTCTTAGCCAATCAGCGCGCTAGGATCACGGAGTCTTAGCGAATCATATTCCCAGCTTTACGCGCATTACTAGCAACCATTCACTGTTTC